>CAUYLG010060626.1:0-62850 GCA_963573385.1 Cacajao melanocephalus
CACCGGTCAATCTGTTACCTGCTCCAGCCCACCTGTGGGTACCTCTGCTGGGCTGCCAATGGCAACTTGCCAAGTCCAGGTCCACTCTTTCTATGACCAATGCAGTTACCCATGCTTTGTTTCCCCACTGACCAATCTACTGCCTTTACCCCCTATAAAACCCCACGCCCAGAATGGCCGGGCGTGACTTCTCTGGCCTCTGGCCTCTCCCTCTCCCTCTCCCTCCCCTGGGGCCACAGAACCTCACCCGGGAGCTAAATAAACTGGAATTTAATTTGTCTCGTGCTGGCCTCAGTTTCCTCATTTTAAACTCGGCAATATCCTTACAAGAATAACCTTACAGACTATAAAACAGAGAGGGTAATATATTTGTAATTGTGCATCTGGCTTTTTTGACATAATGTTTTAATGTAAACATTTTCCTACATTAATATAAAGTCTTTGTAAACATTTAGTGGTTGATATTTAACTTTTTTGTATTTCAAGGCTGGACCACCTTTTTTTTTTTTTTAACTTCCTGGTCTCTTCTTTTAAATAATAAAAAGTTCCAAGTGATATTGATCTCCCAGTGTTTCCTGCTCAACCAGAAATTCAAGTATTGGAAATCTTAATCTGTCTGGTCCTCTAGTTCCTTATTTGTTAAAGCTATTTAAAAATTTTTTTGTACAAATTTATGGGGTACATCTGCAATTTTGTTACACTGTGAATGCATAGTGGTCAAATCAGGGCTTTTAGGGTATCCGTCACCCAATTAATGTACATTTCATCTATTAACTAATTTCTCATCCTCCATCCCTTCATCATTCACCCCGAGTCTCTATTGTCTATCATTCCACTATGTCCATGTGCACACTTTTAGCATCCATGATAATTTGTCTGTCTGTGCCTTGCTTGTTTCACTAAAGATAATGACCTCCAGTTCCATCCATGTTGCAGCAAACAACATGATTTCATTCTTTTTACAGCTGAATAGTACTCCATTGTGTATATATTCAACATTTTATTTATCCATTCATTTGTTGATGGACACTTAGGTTGATTCCATATCTTTGCTATTGTGAATATTGCTGTGATAAACATGCAGGTGTAAGTGTCCCTTTGATATATTGATTTCTTTTTCTTTGAGTACATAGCAATGTGATTGCTGGATTGAATAACAGTTTTATTCTTATTTTCTTTGAGAAATTTCTACAGTTTTCCACAGAGGCTGTACTAATTTATATTCCCACCATCAGTATTTAAGGGTCCCTTTTCTCCTCATTCTCACCAATCTGGTTTTCAGGTTTTTTGTTTCTTTGTTTTTGTTTTGCTTTTTAATAATAGCCATTCTGACTAGTGTAAAATGATATCTCACTGTGGTTTTGATTTGCATTTCTCTGATGATTAGTGATGTTTAGCATTTTTTTCATTTACCTGCTGGTCATTTATATATCTTTTTTTGAAACAGGACTATTCATGTCTTTTGCCCACTTTTTAATGAGATTATTATTGTTTTTGTTGCCGCTGCTGAGTTGTTTGAGTTCCTTGCGTATTCTGATTATTAGTACTCTAACAAATGGATAGTCTGAAAATATTTTCTCCCATTCAACAGGTTGTCTCTTCATTCTGTTAATTATTTCTTTTGCTGTGCTACAGCCTATTTGTTTAATTAAGTCCCATGTGTCTATTTTTGTTTTGTTCCCTGTGCTTTTGAGATCTTAGTCATAAATTCTTTGGCTAGACCAATGTCCTGAAGAGTTTGCCCCAGGTTTTCTTCTAGTATTTTTATAGTTTCAGATATTACATTTAAGTCTTTAATTCATCTTGAGTTGATTTTGTATATGGTAAGTGAGAGGGGTCCAATTTTATTCTTCTGTATATGGTACTCTAATATTCCCAGCACCATTTATTGAGGAAGGTGTCTTTTCTCCAATGTATGTTCTTGTTAGCTTTATCAAAGATCAGTTGGCTGTAAATATATCACTTTATTTCTGATTTCTGTATTCTGTTCCATTGATCAATGTGTCTATTTTTATACCAGTGCCCTGTTGTTTTACTTACTGCAGTCCTGTAATATAACTTGAAGTCAGGTAATGTGATGACTCCAGCATTCTTCGTTTTGCAGAGGATTGCTTTTGCTATTTGGGTTCTTTTTTGGTTCTGTACAAATTTTAAATTTTTTTTCTAAATCTGTGAAAAATGACATTGGTATTTCAATAGGGATTGTATTGAATCCCTATAGATTTCTTGGAGTAGTATGGTCATTTAAAAAATATTATTTCTTTCAATCCATGAGCATGGAGATTTTTTCATTTGTTGTGTCATCTACAATTTCCTTTCAATCTCAGTGTTTTGTAGTTTTTTGTTGTTGTTGTTAAGATATTTCACCTTTTTGGTTAAATTTATTTCTAAGAGTTTTTTAAAAATTATAGCTATTGTAAATCAGATTGCCTTCTTGATTTCTTTCTCAGCTAGATTGTTATTGTATATAGAAATGCTACTGATTTTTGTATGTTGATTTTGTATCCTGCAACTTTACTGAATTCATTTATCAAATCTAAGAGTTTTTTGGTGGAGTCTTTAGGTTTTTCCAGATTTCAGATCATGTCATTTGCAAAGGGGGACAATTTGACGACTTCTATTCCAATTTGGATGCCTTCTGTTTCTTTCTCTTGCCTCATTAATCTGGCTGGGACGTCCAGTAATGTGTTAAATAGGAGTGGTGAAAATGGGCATCCTTGTCTTTTTCTAGGTCTTAGAGAAAATGGTTTCTACTTTTCCCTATTACGTATGATATTAGTATTAAGTTTATTGTATACGATCTTTATCATTTTGAGATATGTCCCTTCTATGCCTAGTTTGTTGAGGGTTTTTATCATGAAATGGTGCTGAAATTTAGCAAATGCTTTTTCTGCATCTATTGAGATGATAATATAGTTTTTGTGCTTGATTCTGTTTATGTGATGTATCACGTTTTTTGACTGGTATACGTTGAATCATCTTTGCATCCCTGATATAAAACCTGCTTGATCATGATGTATTATCTTTTTGATGTGCTGTTGGATTCAGTTTGCTAGTATTTTATTGAGGATTTTTGTGTCTATGTCCACCAGGGATTGCTGATTTGTAGTTTTCTTTTATTGTTCTGTCCTTATCTGCTTTAGTATCAGAATGATACTGGCCTTGTAGAATGAGTTGGGGAGAATGCTCTTCTCCTCAATTTTATGGATCAGTTTCAGGAAGATTGATATTAGTTCTTCTTTGTAATTTGATTGTGAATCCATGTGGTCCTGAGCTTTTTGGTTTTTGTTGAAAGACTTTTTATTACGGATTCAGTCTTGCTACTTGTTATTGTTCTATTCAGGATTTCTGTTTCTTCCTGGCTCAACCTTGGAAGGTTGTGTTTCCAGGAATTTATCTGAGACTATTCTCAACACCTATCTATTCACAAACTAAAAAATCCAGAGAAAAATGGATAATCTTTTGTATTTCTGTATTATCAGTTGTTATGTCTTTTTTTAATTTCTGTTTTTGTTTATTAGGGTCTTCTTTCTTTTAGGTTACTCTAGCTAGCAATTTTTCAGTTTTGTTTATCCTTTCCAAGAACAAACTCTTTGTTTTGTTCATCCTTTGTATTTTTAAAAACATATATATTTTACTTAGTTCTGTTCTAGTCTTTGTCATTTCTTCTTTTAATTTTGGGTTTGGTTTGTTCTTGATTTTCTACTTATTTGAGGTGTATTATTAGATTGTTAATTTGTAATCTTTCTACCTTTTTGATGTAGGCATTTAATGTTATAAAATTCCTTCCTAGTGCTGCTTGTGCTGTATCCCACAGGTTTTAGTATGTTCTGTTTTCATTTTATTTTGCTTTAAAAATGTTAAATTTCTGTCTTAACTTCATTATTGACCTGATAGTCATTCAGGAGAATGTTGTTTAATTTTTATGCATTTGCATAATTTCCAAAGTTTCTTTTGGTATTGAGTTCTCATTTTATTTCACTGTGGTCTAAGAAAATAGTTGATATGATTTCAGTTTTTAAAAATTTGTTGAGACTTTTTTTGTGGCCTAACATATGGTCTATCTTGGAAAACGTTTCAGGTGCTGCTGAAAAGAATGTATATTCTGCAGTTGTTTGGTAGAATGTCCTCTGAACATCTGTTAGGTTCATTTAGTCTAAGGTCCAATTTAAGTCCAATGTTTATCTGTTGATTTTCTGTCTTGATAATCTGTCTAGTACTGTGAGTAGGGTGTTGAAGTCCCCCACTATTATTGTACTGCTACATCACTCAGGTCTGGTAATATTTGTTTTATAAATCTGGTTCTCCAGTGTCAGGTACATATATTTCAAATTGTTATAGCCTCTTGATGAATTGACACCTTTATCATTATGTAATGACCTTCTTTTTCCTTTTAAATATTTTTTCCTTAATGTCTGTTATATTTGATATAAATAGAGCTATTCCTGCTCATCTTTGGTTTCCATTTGCATGGAATATCTTTTTCTACCTCCTTACTTTCAGTCTATATGTGTCTTTACAGATAAGGTGAGTTTCTTATAGGCAGCATATAGTTGGAACATGTGAGTTTTTCGTTGCTTGGGTTTTGTTTTGTTTGTTTGTTTGTTTTAATCCCTTAAACAAGTCTATATCTTTTAAATGGAGCATTTAATATATTTACATTCATGGTTTATATTGATATGTGAGGTTTTGTTCCAGTCATATTGTTAATTGTTTTCTAGTTGTCTTATAAGTTCTTTATTTCTTTCTTTTTCTCTGTCATTGTGGTTTGATGGAATTCTATAGTGTCGCCATTTGATTCCATTCTTTTCCACCTTTGTGTGATTACTTTACCAATGAGATTTATTCTTTTGTGTGTTTTCATGATGGTGAATGTCATCCTTTTGCTTCCAAGTTTAGAACTCTCTTGAGCATTTTTTGTAGGGCTAGTCTAGTGATGATAAATTTTCTCAGCATTTGCTAAAGAAGATTTTATTTCTCCTTCATTTATGAAGGTTAATCTTGCTGGACATAGAATTCTTGACATCTCATTTTCTGGCATGTAACTGAGAAGAGTGATGTTAGTCCAATGGAGTTTTCTTCATAGGTGACTGGATGCTTTTATCTTGCTGATTTTATAATTCTTCCTTTCATTTTGACTTTAGACAGTCTGATTATAAAGTGCTGTGGTAGTCTTTTTTGCACTGTATTTCTTTAAGATTGCTGAGCCTCCTGTACCTGAATGTCAAAATCTCTTGCTAGACATGATAAATTTTCATCCATTGTTTTGTTTTATAGGTTTTCTGAGCCTTTTGATCTTCTTCACCCTTGGGAATACCAATGATTTGTAAATGTGGTTGCTTTATGTAGTTCTAAATGTTGTTTTGCTCATTCATTTTAATTTTTTTTTTTTGTCTGACTGAATCGTTTCAAAGGACCTGCCTTCAAGTTTTGAAATTCTTTCTTGTGCATGATCTAGTTGTGTAGAAGCTTTAGAACGTATTTTGTATTTCTTTCAAATAATTTTTCAGTTCCAAATTTCTGTTCTTTATTTTTTTTAAGTTATATACTTGCTTGGTAAATTTTTCTCACTAATATCCTGAATTGATTTTCTGATTTTTTTTTTGTATTGGTTTTCAGATTTTGCTTGCATCTCTTTAAGCTTCTTTTAAGTCAATATTTTGAATTCTTCATCTGGATTTTCAAGAATTTCTTTTTGGTTAGAGTTATTGCTGGAGAATTATTGTGTTCCTTTGGGAGCGTAATATTACTTTGCTTTTTTTGGTGTGTTTCTTGTGTCTTTATGATGATTTCTGTGCATCTGGTATAATAGTCACTTCTTGTTTTTGAATTTACTTTTGTTAGGGGAGGGCTTTTTGCTGAAATTATGACCAAGATATTATTGATTGGCTTGCTTCTGGGTGCATGCAGTATGAAGCCTGTGTATGATTGCCTTGAGTATAAACAGTGTTAATGCTATCTGTGGTTTCCTTACTGTGTTTGGTTGTGGTTATTGGTGGAGCCTGTGGTGAAGTTGTGCTGGTGACTGGAATGCCAGTTTGGCTCATCTTCAGGTTTCAGTGGTAGTGGTAGTGGGCTAAGCATGTCTATCCTTGTGCCCTGGGGTTTCATTTGCTGCCACCTGTGTTGGTGGTTCCAGGCAGGCTGATTTTTTGGCCTCTGAGTGGCTTTCTCAGATGCCAGTTGTAATAGCAGTGAACTGAGCAGGTGAAGGTTTCTTGAGCCCCTGAACAGCTGGTGTGGTGTGGGTGATGGCATTAGTAGTGACGGTAAGAGCTCTTCTGTGTCGCATGTGCTGTGCACTTGTATTGACAATGGCTGTGATGGGCCATTGTGGGCCAGCTTCCAGGCCCTTGGTGGCACTTATGGATAGGAACCAGCTGAGGTGGTAGAGGTAGGGTATTTATGCCTAACCTGAGTCCCCCAGGATGAATGTTGGGGTGTCCTAGCTGGTGGATTAAGTTGTAGAATTCCCAAAGCTCTGGATCCCACACTGTCTTAGGGCAGATGGTGAAGTTGAGCAGAGCCGGACTGGGCAAGCTTGCACTCAGGGCTCTCAGTGTTAAGTGTATGTGTCAGCCATGGCATGCAGGGATGCAGCAATCCTCAGGCCCCTGTCAGAATGCTTGGGTGTGGGGCAGCCACTGCTGTACTGAGGTTCTGCCACAGGGAGGGTGGGGCCAGACCCAGCAGCCATAACCTTAACAAGCAGGTGGAGGACTTGTGTCCTTTTCACACCCATCCTAGATTGGGGAGGCTTGCTCTCCCACCTCAACTGTTGCAGCCAACCTAGCTATTCTCAGCAGGGTATGCCCAGCCCACAACTCAGTCACAGGTCACAGGACCCCCTACCCAGCTCAAGACCAAGCCTCTGTGGCAATTCTCATCCTGCTCAAGTCCCAGGAGTAGTGCCTGCTTCCAGCATTGGTGGTTGCAGACTAAATTGTGCCCACATCTCAGTCCTGATTGTGGGAGCCCACCTCCTGCTGATATCTCATTTCCACAAGCAGCAACCAAAGTTTCCCTAATGCATAGCACTGGTGCCATTTGGTTCCCAGGACCACGCACAGTCTATTAGGAGCCTGCCCTATACTGGAAGTCATTCCAAGTTCCCAACTGGTCCTGACCACACAGGCTGTTTGTTTTCCTTTTTCCTAGTTTTTGGTTTGTGCTGTTACTTTTCTGTTGAACTCCCATGTTCCCTCTTGGATATTGTATTCAAAGTGTGATTGTCTACATACTATTTTGGTTGTTTTAAGTGAATTCATGCTTGAAATGCTTCTAGTCAGCCATCTGGAGTCATGCAAGTGGCTGCTGTCATCAGACAATTGACTTGGACTGGGCGGCCTAAGATGACCTCACTCACATGTCTGGCAGATGGTGCTAGTTGTCTGCCAGACCTGTGTCTCCTCCAGACTAACATGAGTTTTTCATGTGCAGGTGGCTTCCAAAAACAGCAAGAGATAAGCAACCTATTTCTTAATGTAGTTCTGAGGATTAAATGAGATAATCTGCAGTAAACTCCTCCACAATCATGTGAATGGCTAGCACTCAAATCCTCTAAGTGTCCTTCCCTTCTCCCTAACTTCTGCATTAAGGAGTGACAGCCAGGTCAGTTACAGGGAAGTCATATCAGCGAATGCACAAGCGACCCTCAAGATCTCCACTTCCACATTCTCTTTTTTTCAATTTTTAATTTCCATAGGTTATTGGGAAACAGGTAGTGTTTGGTTACCTGAGTAAGTTCTTTAGTGGTGATATGTGAGATTTTGATGCACCTGAGCAGTATATACTGCAAACAGTTGGTAGCCTTTTATCCCTCCTGCCTTCCCACCCTTTCCCCCTGAGTATCCAAAGTTCATTGTGTCATTCTTATGCCTTTGCATCTTCCTAGCTTAGCTCCCAGCTATGAGTGAGAACATACGATGTTTCATTTTCCATTCCGGAGTTAGTTCACTTAGAATTATAGTCTCCTGTCTTATCCAGTTCACTGCAAATGCCATTAATCCGTTCGTTTTTATGGGTAATATTCCATCATATATATATATATATATATACACACATACATACGCACACACAAAATATTCCATCATATATATGATATCATAGTTTCTTTATACACTCATTGATTAGTGGGCATTTGGGTTGGTTCCATGTTTTTGCAAGTGCAAATTGTGCTGCTATAAACATGTATGTGCAAGTATCTTTTTCATATAATGACTTTTTTTCCTCTGGGTATATATCCAGTACTGGGACTATTGGATCAAATGGTAGTTCTACTTTTAGTTCTTTAAGGAATCTCCACACTGTTTTCCACAGTTGTTGTACTAGTAGAAGAGTTCCCTGTTCACCAGATCCACACCAACATCTGTTATTTTTTTATTATGGCCATTCTTGCAGGAGTAAGGTGGTGCCACATTGTGGTTTTGATTTGCATTCCCTGATCATTAGTGATGTTGAGCATGTTTTCATATGTTTGTTGGCCATTTGTTTTGATTCATTTGAGACAGAGTCTCACTCTGGAGTGCAATGGTGAGAACTCGGCTCACTGCAACCTCTACCTCCTGGGTTCAAGCAGTTCTCCTGCCTCAGCCTGTCAAGTAGCTGAGACTATAGGCACAAGCCACCATGCCCAGCTAATTTTTGTGTTTTTAATAGAGACATGGTTTCACCATATTGGCCAGGCTGGTCTCAAACTCCTGCACTCAAGTGATCAAAGTACTGGGATTACAGACATGAGCCACCATGCCCGGCCATTTGTTGGCCATTTGTTTATTTTCTTTTGAGAATTGTCTGTTCATGTCAGCCCACTTTTTGATGGGATTATTTTTTTCTTGCTAATTTGTTTGGCTTCACTGTAGGTTCTGGATATTAGTCCTTAGTCAGATGTAAAGATTGTGAAGATTTTCTCCCACTCTGTGGGTTGTCTGTTTACTTTGCTGACTGTTTCTTTTGCCATGCAAAAGCTCTTTAGTTAAATTGATTCCCACCTATTTATTTTTGTTTTTATTGCATTTTCTTTTGGATTTTTGGTCATGAAATCCTTACCTAAGCCAATGTCTAGAAGGGTTTTTCCAATGTTATCTTCTAGACTTTTTGTAGTTTCAGGTCTTAGGTTTAAGTCCTTGATCCAACTTCAGTTGATATTTGTATAAGGTGAGAGATGAGGATCCAGTTTTTTATTCTCCTACATGTGGCTTGCCAATGATCCCAGAACCATTTGTTGAATAGGGTGTCCTTTCTCCACTTTATGTTTTTATTTGCTTTATCAAAGATGAGTTGGCTGTAAGTATTTGGGTTTACTTCTGGATTCTCTATTCTGTTCCATTGGTCTATGTGCTGATTTTTATACCAGTATCATGCTGTTTTGGTGACTATGGCCTTAGATGATAGTTTGAAATCAGGTAATGTGATGCCTCCAGATTTGTTATTTTTGCTTAGTCTTGCTTTGGCTATGAGGGCTCTTTTTTTAGTCCCATATGAATTTTAGGGTTGTTTTTTCCAATTCTGTGAAGAATGATAATATTTTCATGGGAATTTCATTGAATTTGTAATTGCTTTTGGAAGTATAGTCATTTTTAACAATATTGATTCTACCTATCCATGAGCATGAGATGTGTTTTCATTTGTTTCTGTCATCTATGATTTCTTTCAACAGTGTTTTGTAGTTGAAAGTTCTTTCACTTCCTTGGTTAGGTATATTTCTAAGTATTTTATTTATTTATTTATTTATTTATTTATGCAGATATTGTAAAAGGGGTTGAGTTCTTGATTTGATTTTCATCTTGGTTGCTGTTGGTGTATAGAAGAACTACTGATTGGGTAAATTAATTTTGTATCCAAAAACTTTGCTGAATTCATTTATCAGTACTAGGAGCTTTTTGGAAGGGTCTTTAGGGTTTTCTAGTTATATAATCATATCATCAGCAAACAGCAACAGTTTGACTTTCTTTTTACTGATTTGGATGCCCTTTATTTCTTTCTCTTGTCTGATTGCTCTCACTAGGACTTCCAGTCTATGTTGTATAGATATGATGAGAGTGAACATCCTTGTCTTGTTCCAGTTCAGTGGAAATGCTTTCAACTTTTCCCCATTCAGTATTATGTTGGCTGTGGGTTTGTCATAAACGGCTTTTATTACATTGAGGTATGTCCCTTGTATGCCGATTTTGCTGAGAGTTTTAATCATAAAGAAATGCTGGATTTGTCAAATGCTTTTTCTATGCCTATTGAGATGATCATGTGATTTTTATTTTTAATTCTGTTTATGTGGTATATCATAATTATTGACTTTTGTATGTTAAACCATTCCTGCATCCCTGGTATGGAACCCGCTTAATCATGGTGGATTATTTTTTTGATATGCTGTTGGATTCAGTTAGCTAGTATTTTGTTGAGGATTTTTGCATCATATTCATGAGGGACATTGGTCTGTAGTTTTCTTTTCTAGCTATGTCCTTTCCTGGGTTTGGTATTCGGGTGATACTGGCTTCAAGGAATCATTTAGAGAGGATTGCCTCTTTGTCTACCTTGTGGAATAGTGCTAATAAGATTAGTAACAATTCTTCTTTGAATCTCTGGTGGAATTCAGCTGTGAATCCGTCTGGTCCTGGACTTTTTTTGTTGGTAATTTTTTTTTTTTTTTGAGATACAGTCTCACTCTGTCACCCAGGCTGAAGTGCAGTAATGTGTGTGATCTCAGCTCACTGCAACTTCCACCTCCTGGGTTCAAGTGATTCTCCTGCTTCAGCCTCCTGAATAGCTGGGATTATAGACTTGTGCAACCATACCCAGCTACTTTTTGTGTTTTTAGTGGAAATGGGGTTTCACCATGTTGGCCAGACTGGTCTCGAACTCCTGACCTCAAGTGATCAACCCATCTTGGCCTCAAAAAGTGCTGGCATTACAGGCATGAGCCACCACTCCCGGCTGGCAATTTTTAAATTATCATTTCAATCTCACTACTTATTACTGGTCTGCTCAGGGTATCTAATTCTTCCTAATTTAAGCTAGGGGGGTGGTATATTTCTAGGAATTTATGCATCTTCTCTCGGTTTTCTAGTTCATGCACATAAAGCTTTTCATAGTAGCCTTGAATTATCTTTTGTATTTTGTGGTGTCAGTTGTAATATCTTTGGTTTGATTTCTAATTGAGCTTATTTGGATTTTCTCTCTTCTCTTCTTGGTTAATCTTGCTAATGGTCTATCAATTTAAATTATCCTTTCAAAGAACCAGCTTTTTCTTTCGTTTATCTTTTGTATTGCTTTGTCTGTTTCAATTTCATTTAGTTCTGTTCCAATCTTGGTCTATCTCATTTCTTAGGTCTTGTAGTAATTGTTTTATAAATTAGGGACCTCCAGTGTTAGGGGCATATATATTTAGGATTGTAATATTTTCCTATATATATTTTTTTTATAAATTAGTAATTGTTTTATAAATTGGGGAACTCTGGTGTTAGGTGCATATACATTTAGGATTGTAATATTTTCCTGTATATTTTTATCAATATACAATCTCCCTCTTTGTCTTAACTGCTGCTGCTCTAAAGTTCATTTTGTCTGATATAAGAATAGCTATTCCTGCTCACTTTTGGTGTCCATTTGCATGAAATGTCTTTTTTCGCCCCTTTACCTTAAGTTTATGAGCGTCCTTATGTGTTAGGTGAATCTCTCAAAGGCAGCAGAAGGTTGGTAAATTCTTATCCATTCTGCCATTCTGTAACTTTTAAGTGGATCGTTTAGGCTATACACTTAATGTTAGTATTGAGATGTGAGGTACCATTCCATTCATCATGGTATTTGTTGCCAGTATAACTTTTTTTTTCTTATTGTATTTTTGTTTTATAAGCCCTGTGAAATTTATGCTTTAAATGGTTTCTGTTTTGATGTGTTTCCAGGATTTATTTCAAGATTTAGAGCTCCTTTTGGCATTTCTTATAGTGCTGGGTTGGTAGTGGCCAGTTTTCTCAGCATTTGTTTGTCTGTAACTTTCCTTCATTTACAAAGCTTAGTTTCACTGGATACAAAATTCTTGGCTGACAATTATTTTGTTTAAGGAGGCTGAAGATAGGGCCCCAATTTCTTCTAGTTTGTAGGGGTTTCTGCTAAGAAATCTGCTGTTAATCTGATGGGTTTTCCTTTATAAGTTACCTGGTGCTTTTGCCTCACAGCTCTTAAGATTCTTTCCTTTGTCTTGACTTTAGGTAAACCAATGACATCGTGCCTAGGCAATGATCTTTCTGTGATGAATTTCCCAGGTAGTTGTTCCTTGAGCTTCTTATATTTGGATATCTAGGTCTCTAGTAAGGCAGGGGAAGTTTTTCTAGCTTATTCCCCCAAATATATTTTCCAAACTTTTAGATTTCTCTTCTTCCTCAGGAACAGCCATTATTCTTAGGTTTGGTTGTTTAACATACTCCCAGACTTCTTGGCGGCTTTGTTCATATTTTCTTTCTTTCTTTCCTTTTTTTTTTTTTTTTTTGGCTTTGTTGGATCAGGTTAATTTGAAGACCTTGCCTTTAAGCTCTGAAGTTCTTTCTACTGCTTGTTTGTTAGTATTGTTGAGACTTTCCAGAGCATTTTGCATTTCTGTAAGTGCATCCATTGTTTCCTGAGGTTTTGATTGCTTTTCATTTATGTTATCTATTTAATTGAAATTTTTCCCTCATTTCTTGTATCATTTTTTTGATATCCTTTAATTGGACTTCACCTTTCTCTGGTACCTCCCTGATTAGTTCAATAACTAACCTTCTGAATTCTTTTTCAGGTAAACCAGGAATTTCTTCTTGGTTTGAATCCATTCCTGGTGAGCTAGTGTGATGTATTTTGTCATTACCAGAGTCAGTTTTCTGGTTCTTTCTCATTTGGGTAGGCTCTGTCGGAGGGAAGATCTGGGGCTCAAGGCTGCTGTTCAGATTCTTTTGTCCCATAGGATGTTCCCATGATGTAGTACTCTTCCTCCTTTTCCTAAGGATGTGGCTTCCTGAGAGCTGAGCTCTACTGATTCTTATGTCTCTTCTGGACCTAGCCACCGAGCAAGTCTACCAGGCTCTGGGCTGGTACTGAAGTTTGTCTGCACAGAGTCCTGTGATGTGAACTGTCTGTAGGTCTCTCAGCCATGGATACCAGCACCTTCTCAAGTAGAAGTGGCAAGGGGTTGAAATAGAGTCTGTGAGAGTCCTTAACTTTGGTTGTTTAATGCTCTATTTTTATTATGTTTGGCCTCCTGCAGGGAGGTGGCACTTTCAAGAGAGCATCAGCTGTGGTAGTATGGGGAGGAACAGGTGGTGAGTGGAGCCCTGGAATTCCCAAGAGTATATGCCCTTTGTCTTCAGCTACCGGTGTGTGTAGGGAAGGATCATTAGGTGGGCGCAGGGCTAAGCGTGTCTGAGCTCAGATTCTCCTTGGAGATTCTGTGGAATTCCACTCTTCTGTGATTCCTGGAATTCACAATAGCTACCTTTCTTCTGTGAATTCAGGAATTACAGAAGAAAGTAGCTATTGTACCATTCTGTGCCTCCTAAGCTGCCTCTATTGTGTCATGCAGGTTGTCAGGTAACTGGGGGAAAGCCGGCAGTCATAGCCCTCACCTAACTCCCACTCAACCCAAAAGGCTAGTCTCATTCCCACCACGTGCCTGCCCTACACCCAATAGCACTGAGTCTGTTTCCAGGCAATGGGCAAGCAGGGCTGATCAAGTAGGGCTTTTGCGCTTTCCCCAGCTGTGGATTCTGCACACTGGATTCACGCCCTACCCCAAGTTCTGGCCAGGAGACTTCTCAATCGGTTTAAATTGTTCCAAAGTTCAGCTGGAGGTAACCCTCTCCCTGTTCCCAGTGCCTCTGGCAGCCTGACCCGAGGACCCCTGTGAGGGAAGGCAGAAATGACTTGCTAGGGCACCCAGCAAGCCAGTAGGGCTCTTCCTGCTGCTTCCTCTATACCTGTATTTTGCTCAGCTCACTAAATTGACTCAGCTTCAGGTAAGGTCAGAATTTTCTCCCGTGATCTAGACCTTCGGGTTTCCCAGTGAGGGTGTGTGTTCAGGGGCGGATGATCCCCCTTTCCTACTTCCACAGTTTAGGCACTCACAGAATCTGGGGTGTCTCCCAGGTCCTGCAGGAGCAATCTGCTTCCTTCAGAGGGTCTGTGGGTTCTCTCGGCTTTCCTGATTTATTCCTGGCATCGTTCTGGAGCAAAAGTTTACGGTGTGAGCCTCCACACACTTCTCTGTCCGTCTGAATGGTAGCTGCAATTCCTACTTCCACCTTCTCATTTGTCAGATCAAAACTTTTCTTGGGGATCCATGGTTCACCAGAGCAACAGAACTGAAAACTGCTTCTCTGACTTCCAAATTGGATTTCTTCTCTTACTTAGTATTCAAACTTAAAATTAATATTTTAGTCATTCATTCATAGTTAAGCACTTTATAAGAAAGTTCTTAATAAACATCTATTGTATTATACCTAGAAGGACAAATTATTTTATGCTTACTTTTTTTTAGAGATGGTAGAGTATAATCCCAGAATACCCTCCCCGCTAACCCCAACTTCCTTTCAGGAGCTCTGATCATTGGATTTCCACTAGTAGTGGAAAATTATAAAATGATTTGTTCTATGTTCTATACCCATTTGGGGAGAGACCAACTCAGGGGAATCCTAGGCTAAAAAGTGAAAAGGGCAGTTCTTGACTAAGTTATTTGGCCTATCCCGGGTTCCATGCCAGCTTTCCTTCTACATGTATGTGAGATGGATGGAGTAGGTAAACAGCAATTGTCATACCCTAACCTGCATGTCTATTTAGGATTTGTCTTGGGATTCAGGAATCACAGAAGAAAGGTAGCTACTGTATCACTGTATGCCTCCTAGGCAGGCCTGGGCATGTGCCTGGTGGTCTGTGGGTAATTATTACTCTTTCATGGAGGTGCTAATGGAAACCCTTCTCATTGTCTGGCAGTCAGGCTTCCCTTGGAATGCAGTGATCAGGAGGAACTGACACTCATGGAAAATGGCCACACCCAGAGGTGGAACACTGGATTGGAGTTACTGCATTCCCAGGGCCTTCATTTCCTTGCTTCTAAAAAGAGATTCTCCTTGGACTCTTTTATCTTAGCTCATGTAGTTACAAGGAACAAATTTTTAAAGGAGTTATCTTCAGAAGAGGAGGTTTAATATACAGATAGAAACTGGAGGTAGAAAGTCAGAGAGTGTGGGGCAACTTGAGGAACCATCCTCACCATCTATGGCTCTATCTCCCTCTCTGTCATGGCTTTGGTCTCCTCTCTCTCTCTTCCAGCTTCCAGGGCTGCCACCTGTATCTTTTCTGTGCTCAAATAACTCCTGCTTGAACATGGCTTTCAATTGCCATGGGCCTGATGCCAGCGCATTGCTTTATTTTACTTTGAACTCTATTCACCAACTGATTAGTTCTCTGTGTGTTTCTTAGCTCATATTTCCAAGAGAAAAACTTTGATTGACCCAATGCTGGGGATTGAATTGCATCCTTCAAAAAGATATGTTTAAGTCCTAACCCACAGTACTTGTAAGTATAACCTTATTTGGAAACACGATATTGGCAGATGTAATTAAGATCAGGTCATACCAGATAAGATTAGAGTGGGCCCTAAATCTAATCAAACTGATGTCCTTATAGGAAGAGGTCAAATTTTGACACAGAAAAGAAGATGCACAAGGAAAACGAAACGTGACAGCAGAAACAGAGATTGGAGTGATGCATCTAAAAGCCAAGGAACAAGAGGAATTGTTGGCAACCACCAGACACTGAAAGAGGCAAGGAAAGAATCTTCCCTAGAGTGTTTTGAGAGAGCATGGTCTTGCCAACACCTTGATTTCAGACTTCTGGCTTCCAGAACCGTAAGAGAATAAATTTCCATTGTTCTAAGCCCCCCAGTTTGTGATCATTTGTTACATCAGTCCTAGGAAATTAATATATCCAGTTTATCTTTTGGTGTCAGGCCAGCCTCGGAACTTGGTCACATAGGGTTGGATACTCACTCTTTACCCAGTCAGACATGGCCAAGAGAGTTAGGGTTGTGTTGTCCCATCAGGGCCACTTAGGCAGTGAGGCTATAAACAGAGCAGTTTCCTTAGAAGGAGGCATGAGCATGGGTAGGTGTTTGTTAGTCTCATCTCTCGATCAGCAGCGAGGAGGCTTTTAACTTTCGTTTCTGTGCAGGACTGTATGCCGTCTCTGGCTGTTTCCCATCCCAAGAAATATTTTTGTTACTGTTTTTGTTTGCCAAAGCACTGTTTTTAATACAAATTATTTTCCCACCTGTGATTCCTCAGAGACAGTTTCTTTGAACAAAAGGCTTGTTGGCTACTGTCCAGACCTATTCTAGTTGACGGGTGAGCCCAGTGGCAGTGCCACCCACACCAGGCAGCCACATGAGGAAGAACAGTTCTGGGCCAGCCTTGGAGGCATGTTCATCTGGCACAGCCAGAGACAAATACATCTTAAGGAGAAAAAATGATCTTACACAGAAAATTAAATAGAGCCAACAACATTCATGGCAAGTGAGGTAAAGAAATGAAAAGAAGAAGATCCATGGCCTAAGGGTTTGAGAGCTTGATGGACCCAGGTGCCAAAAATGAGGAAGAAACAGTTTAAAACCAAGACCATAAATTATGAGCGTATGCATTATTTTCTCTTTCTGCCAAAATGGTGTGATTCCAGGGTGGATCTGGTGTATCTCAGCATAGAGTAGACAGCCTAAGACTCTATTCCTATAGATACTATTTTTTTGTGGATTTAACTTTTTCTTAACGAATAAATCATTTTGGTATATTAGAACTCTACATTTTTGATGATAATCCTGAATATTTGTATCTTTTTAAAATTGATACATAACAATTGTTCCTATTTATGGGATACTTGTGATATTTTGATACATAGAAACCATATACAATGATTAAATCAGGGTAATTAGGATATCTATTCCCTCAAACATTTGTGATTTCTTTGTGTTAGGAATATTTCAAATCTGTAATTATAATTAATAACAAACTGTTAACTATAGTCATCCTACTGTGTGATAGAACACCTGACCTGATTCCTCCTGTCTAACTATAACTTTGTACCTGTTGACCAACCTGTCCTCATCCTCCCTGCCTCTGATAGCCACTACTCTATTCTCTACTTCTATGAAATCAGCTTTTTTAGATTCCACATATGTGTGAGAACATGCAATATTTATCTTTCTGTACCTGGCTTATTTTACGTAATGACCTTCACTTCCATCCTTGCTGCTCGAAATGACTGGATTTTATTCTTTTGTGTGTGTGTGGCTCAATAGTATCCCATTGTGTATATATAACCGCATTTTCTTTATCTATTCATCTGTTGATAGACACAAGTTGATTCCATATCTTAGCTATTGTAAATAGTCCTGCAATAAGCATGTAGTTCTGAATATACATTCAAAGAACTAATTATTAATTTAGGAACAGAATCATAGCCTATAAGTAATTGACAAGGTTTCTTAGGGTTTATTTTTGCCACTTATCTAGATGTATGCTTTATTGTGTGTTTAAATAATTTGTTTTCATCAATGTAAAAGTAACCTAATAGTATAGAGATCTGAAATGAAATCTTATTTTCAAGAGTTTTTAGGGTCTGATGCCAATAGTGATTTAGAATTGGGTTTTTTTTTTTTCAACCAAATATCTGTTGAAGTTCTGCCCCTGTTAGTGCATTTTTTTCTCTTTCCCAGAAGCTCTAGCTTTGCTAAGACCCTCGAATTGTCACTGCTTAGGAAAGCATTGTTTTTACTCACCCTGATTCCTCTATTTAAATAACACTCTGTGAAATCTGTCAAATTATAGGAATGTCTTCCATTTCCTGTGCATACACTCATGAGAAAACCTTGGGAAAGATTTCTGCATGGAGCCAGAGACTTCTTGGCACTCACATTCAGTGACAATTTGTTTCTCTGGGAAGCTGGTGGCATAAACCCAGCTCTAATTATTGTCTGTGATTTTTAAGCAGGTACCACAAGATCTGTGTGAACCAATGTGACCTTGCCAGTTGAGAGGCCTTGTAGCTGATTCAGATGCATGTTGTGGAGAGGTCATGGGGGAGAATTCAGGCTGCATCTCAGTGGAATCTTCCATCTGGAGTCGATGGGCACAATGCCCCAAATTATGCCCCAAATTATGCCCCAATACCATATTATAATAAAATTCATAAGTTGTAGTAAATTTATACACATGTGCAATCATCACAATTGAGCTTTTGAATATTTCCATCACCTTCAAAATTTTCTTCATGCTCATTTGCTGTCAATCCCCATTTCCATCTGCTTTCTGTCTTCATAATTTTGCTTTTTCTAGAAATTTTAGGCAAATGGAACCACTCACAATATGTAGTTGTGTCTGGCTTCTTTTACTTAGCAACATGTTTTTGAGGTTCATCCATGTCACTACAAGTGTCAGTAGTTTATTCTTTCCTATTGCTCAGTAGTAGTTATTTATTTTATATAATTTATCATTTTTTTCTTTAATATATCTTACTTTTCATAACCTATCTAAGAAATCTTTGTCTGTCCCAAGACCATAAAGATCTTTCCTATGTTATCTTCTGGAAGCTTTCTAGCTCAGACTCTTACATTAGGTCTTTAGTACACAGTGAGTTAATTTTTACTGTATAGTGTGAGGTAAGAGTCTAAGGTTTCTTTGTTTGCATATGTATATCATATTGTCCTTCACAAAAGGTTGAAAATACTTTTCAACATTGAATTACCTTGGCACCTTTGTCAAGTATCCATTCAACATAAATTTATTTCTAAGCTCTTCATTCTGTTCCATTTATCTGTATATTTATCCTTATGACAGTACCATATTGTCTTCATTGTTGTGGCTTCACAATAAGTTCAAAATTAGAAATTTATTTTGGCTATTCTGTGTCTTTTGCATTTCCATGTACATCTTTGGATCAACTTGTCATTTTCTATTTTTAAAAAAGCCTACTGAGATTTCGATTGGGATTGTCTTGAATATATAGATCAATTTGAAAAGAATTGCAGCCTTAATAAGAGTCTTCTATTCCATGAGCATATGTATCTTTTCATTTATAGAAGTGTTTTAATTTTGTCCACAATATTATACTGTTTTCTTGTATAGATCTTGCAGGTTTTTTTGTTAAATATATTCCTAAGTATTTTATTCTTTTGGATGCTATTGTGAATACATTTATTTTCTTAATTTTATTTTCAGATTGTTGATTGCTAGTTTGTAGAAATACGATATATTTTTGTACAGTAATCTTGTATTCTATAGCATCACTAAGCTCAGTAGTTACAATAGATTTTATAGATTTCTTAGGATTTTCTATACACAAGATTATGTCATCTGTGACTACATACAAGTTTACCTCTTCTTTTCCAATCTGTGTGGCTTTACATTCCAATCAGCATGCCTTTACATTCTTTTCCCCCCTTTTTGCATTAGCCAAAATCTCCAGAACAGTGTTGAATAAAAGTTGTTAGAGTGGATATCTGTGCCTTTTTCTTGATCTTAAAGGAAAAGCAGTCTTTCACATTAAGTATGATGTTAGCTATAGGCATTTTGTAGATGTCCTGTGTCAGACTGAGGAGGTTTCCTCTATTCCTAGTACGTTAATTGTTCGATGCTTTTTTCTGCTACTATTGGGATGATCATATTTTTTATATTCTTTATTCTATGAATATACTGTATTCATTGATTTTTTTGAATGTTAGTTTACCTTGTACTCTGGGATACATCTGTTCATTTACAATGTATAATTCTTTTTCTATTTTGCTGGGTTCGTTTTGCTAATTTTTTTAATTAAAGATTTTTGTACCTATGTTCCTGAGCCTGGTTTTTTTTTCTTATGATGTCTTTATCTGGCTTTGGGATCAGGCTAATACTAACTTCATAAAAATGAATATAGAAGTGTTCTCTATTTTCAAAAAGAATTCTTTTACTACTGGTATTGTTTCTTCCTTAAATGTCCGATAGAATTCATGAGCATAGCTCTCTGGACCAACACATTTTTTTGTAGAAAAATGTTTAATTGCTAAATATTTTGGTTGTTATAGGTCTACTCAGATTTTCTGTCTCTTCTTGGGTCAGATTGTATAATTTGTATCTTTCTATGAATTTGTTCATTCCATCTAAAAGATATTAAATTGCTATGCATAATAATTTGGCAGATTCTCTTAAAAAGGACAGAGTTGAACTGTTGATGATTTCATCTGGATGGTGGGGTGTGGCAATAGGCGAGACATAGTGAATGTCCCTTTTCTTGGTGGAAGATAAAGTTGCTACTTTGACATTGGGGGAAGCTAAGGAGAGAGACTTCATTAGGGACCCACCTCTTGTGGAGGGGTGTGTGGTCTCACACTTAGGATCAGCTGTGGCCAATATAGCTTTAAGTTTTGATTCTTTACTATTGTTCTCAAGTGTTCAGTAAAGTTTCTGAAAGCCTCCATCTGCTTTTAACTGTATTTTTAGGAGTTAATAAAGGGAACTCACAGGGAGGAAAGTGATTTAAAAAAAGATAGCAGTAACCGACAGAAGCCAACTACAAGAGGTAACTTCCAAGCCTTGGTGTGCAGCAGCTCAGAGTATGATGGAGGTGACAAATAATTGTCAGGAAGAATCTACGGACCAGGTAAACATTACCCAATGATTTTCTGAGATTTCTTTGAGTAGGTAAACCAGATAGAAAAATGGCTTTTCATTTAAGGAATGAAGATTCTGTATCATTGAATTATGGATACTTTTTTTTAAAAAAAGATGGTCTTATCTGCTAGCCACAAGCACATCAAGCCCATGATTATATTAGTTACACACCATTTTCCCAGTAATCTCTGTCCACATCCCCCAAGGCTTCAGGAGAGTCAGAGCATTAACAGCTTCTATCAAATTAAAAGCAATCAGATAAAATCACATTACATAAAAGTAGTCTCTTTCCCAAGGACAATATGTGCATTTTTAAACAGACACATTCGCTATTCCAGAACCATTGTACGTTACAATAAAATAAATGTAAACTAGTAGAATTTCAGATTGCAAGGACAGATAGAGAAGATATTGTGTTCTTTGGGGTAAAACTTTTGAACTCCTTAGTTCACACCAATAGATGATGCTGTAATCTGCCTATTTATAAATAAGTCTCATTCTGAATCAAGAATGGCAGCTAGTCAGGCAAGCCAGAAGGAGAATGAAAAAGGAACATTTAAACCCCATTAGCTGTGCACTTAGACAATCTATTCATGTCCAATTATTCTACTATTAAATAACTGTGCATCCAACCAAAGAGAAAGCTTTAAAGTAGATAAATAGATTACACAGACCTCAAGAGTAAAGAAACTGATTTGAAATGGGGTTTTCTTACTTCTCACCATCCTGTTTGGAGTCTTATTCACACTGAGATTGACATATAAGGGAACCACTTATGAAACTGCACACCAGTAGACCATATGTCCTAGGAAACAGGCCTGGATGTCACATTGTGAGGGGTCTTCCACATGTCTGGTGATTTAAGCAGAGAAAACAGAACCCAAGAACAAGACTTGATTGGAATAGTTTTGTGTATTAATTGTATAATTCTTATTCTCTCCATATTTTTATTTATCCTTAACTCCTCCATCCCCTATTCCTGCTCGTAGTATGCTCTGTGTGACATTGTTTCAGAGAAGGTATGTAGAAGGTGGAGACTTGATGGACTTCCTAGAAGCTGACGTCAACTGAGTAGATTAGGACTTGAGGGAAAGAGGCATTGTGGGGAGATGGACTGAGAAGACCAAGGTAGGGAAAAGATACCCCTTGGCTTGAAGAGAAGAGAGACCTATGGTCTTAGAGGAGCAGAGCCATGGTTCTGCTTCAGGACATTGCCCTGAAAAGGTGATGAGGTCTCAGGGACTTATTGCTCTTTGCTAAGTCTAGGTGGAACAAGTCACAGTCTCCAGGATTTCAAGCCACAGCACCAAAAAGATTGCTATGGTCTAAGAGTAGAATGGAAGTAAGAAGAAAGGTCAGGCCTGAAGCTGCCATACCCCCAGGGACAATGGATAGCATTTTCTTGGACATAAAATGGATAAACCAAAGTTTATGCAGCTCCCTCTGCACGGAGTCAGCACCAAAAACTTGACATTATCCAGGCAGGAGGACCTGGAGGTGCCTCCAGTATGGTTGAGGTAGAATTTACTGCCAGGTTAGCTTCATGGGAACTCAGAATGAAAGCTAATTTAATATATTTTAAAAACAGATGAGATTTCTTGTCTACTTGACTTTGTGAGATAAGGTTTATGTCGGTGGGCAGGTATATTCTTCTCTGGACACAAACTGAAAGCTTGAGGCTTTAAGAGCACAGTAGAGAAAATTTTGACACAGGCAAGAAAAGAAGGCAGTCTATACTTAAAAGTATACTTTTAAGTCTACTGTCCAGTCAATTAAAAGAGCAGCTTTATCTTAAGGTTTTGCTACCTTTGGAGTAGGTAGTGGTTGAGCTTCTGAGATGGGAAGGATGCACAGGGAGTCTTTTCCCCATCACATACTTTCACCACCTTTTGTCCTAGTCCCTCAAAGCTGCTCACACATAGTTCATATATTTGGTTCTTGCTTTTAGGCTTTCTAAAAAGATATTTATAAATCCAGATTCTGCACAATTTTGAAGTTTTTAAGACCTAAGTTTGCAAATATAAATCATTAAAAAGATCGTAACCATAGTGCCTTCTAATCTTCCACCCCACTGCAAGAAGGTTCCCTTGGAACGGGGAGGGGAGGGAGCAGAGGGAAGCCTCACCAGAAAGGACAGGTGGGGTGGACCTAGCATCACTGAAGCTGACATGGGGACGTCAGCTGGGGGGACAAAGAAGAGGTCAGGCCTTAGCCAGAGCTTCCAGAGCAGTGACTCTATAGAAGAAGCCCCTGACAGAAACCTCCTTAGGAAAAACAAATGACGAGTGCCCTGGAAAGCTGGTTTTGTCCATCTTCCCTGTGGAAACTGAGACCAATCAGTGTTAAAGAGAGAAATGATGATAACCAAGAGAAAGGGGCAACCTGCCTGGCAGGAGCATTCCACCCTGCTCCTTACTAGTCAGGGCATAAAAAGGGGTGTGGGCCATTCCCGGTCACCACTCTAGCCTGTGTTGGAGGCGGATGGGGGCAAATATGATGTTATGATGTTCAAGTTTCATAAATTAAGGTTTTCATCGAATATGAGATTGAAATTTTATAAATGAACAAGACTGAAATATAAGAACGTGAATAAGGTTAACAGCTATAGATGCGAAACAGAGAAGGGGGAGGGTGCGTCAAGAGAGCACAGTTAGCAGCAACTTTTAGAAAAATAAAAATTAGATTTTGCATATATACCCGTGAGTTGAGCTTCTTCATTCAAAATTATTATGTTTACAAGCAATTTAATTTCTTTTTTGCCCTTGTCTGTTTTTCTCTTGGCATGTTATTTGTATCTACTGATTAATTGAGGGGATTTTACAGACTAAAGAAATTAGTATTTGGTCATATATTGGTAAAATATTTTTCCCAGTTTGTCATTGGTATATCCTCTATTTATCCTTAATGAATTTTTTTCTGTAATTCATTTGTCATTATTTTAACTGTGGATTCGAAAGTTTGTATCTGATCCATCTAAGAGCTTTCCTTACCCTAAAATAATAGTAAAAACAGTTGTTATGTGACATGGTAAAAGCCCCTAAAACTGCCCCATAAAACTGCATACCTCAACCATACTTCAGCTTTCTGTTGAAACTGCTCTCTGTGCTAACGTGACAGGCAAGCAGTCCAAACCCAAGCCATCTTGGCTCTTGCACCTTGTAATAGGTAACTAAGGTCTGTAATTCCCATCCACTACCCAGACAATGTGTAAACTAACGCTTATCTTGACTTCTGTAAACCACTTAAGTAACAATCGGAATGACAAAAGTCCCCTGGCCCTTGGAATGTCCAGAGCCCCTCACCCTCCTCTCCGCCCAGGAGGTGATTTACAGAATCCACTAGCCCTCGGAATGTCTGAAGCCCCTCATCCCCATCCCCGCTCCCCACCCTCGCTCCCGAGGTGGTTGTACAGGTATAAAAGGTCTTGACACCCTCCCTTCGGGGCCACAGGTTGGAGAGACGTGAGTCCTCCGTGGCTGCCGGCAATAAAGACCCTGCAATTTGGCATACTTTTGTCTTGGTGCTGGCTTTCTATGCTCGGTTCAGTACAACAGTTAATTCTAATACTTTCTTCCTATGTTGGTAAATGCTGTTCTGAGAAATCTGAACCAACATTTAAGACAGAGCATCCTCTGTTGCTTTACCAGCAATGACTCTTTAACAACTTTTTCTTCCAGCACTTTTCCACCTATATGTGGGTATTTTTCTCCGTGTCACTGATGTCCTGACTTGCTATGGATCACTGATGTTTTAAGGTTTTCTTGAGCTACTGTCATGTGGCTAATTGCTCCTATTTCTCACTTTGCCACTTGAATACACTGGTTCCTACTCTATGCATGAAACCGTCTCGCAATCACCCTAAATCTCTGTTCAAGAAGTGGCTTTGTCAGAAAGCCTATCATATCTTCATTCCACCTGCAAGAGTTGGTTTGATGTTAAGAACTCAGTCTGTTCCTAAAATTTGAGATCAGCAGTAGCCTCAGTGAACGTAATGTTTTCTCATGTTTAGACTTGCATTATATTTTCAATGCCATGTTGAAGATGAACCATGCCTTTCCATTCCACTTTCCAGAATTTTCATCTCCTGCTGGAAAGGGATTATATTGTTGAAAGTCAGCAGTACTTATTGTAAGACGTAAGGAATTAGCATTACCATAAATGGGCCATGTTATGTCTTTCATCAGAGGATTTCTATTAGGATATTGCCAGCTCAATCCATCTGCCTCTTGAGATTTCTTTGTGTGCTAAAGAATAAGGTTCTAAAGCACTATATAAGCCTCTCCAAGAAAGACTCAAAAACCATGTTATAATTAGTGTCTCCTGAAGGTTTTTTTCCCTCTATTTTGAATTCACTCATTCATTCAACAGAGCTTTATTGACCATCTACTGTCCATCAGACACTGCGGAGAAAGTGTTGTACAAAACAAAATCCTGCTTTCAGTGAGTGTACATTCTCATGGAGAAGACATGCAGAAAAACAAATAAATTAGCCCATATGTGCCATAATGTTAGACAGTGATGGGTGCTATGAAAATAAAATCATGCTGAGTCAGGGAGTGGAGAATAGTAGGCATCAGGCCAGCAGGGAAGACTTTTCTGAAGAGACAACACTGGAGCTGAGACCTGAATCAACTGAGGGAAACAGCAAGAGCAAAGCATTCCAGGAATAGGAAACAGCAGTACAAAGCTCTTAGCAGGAATATGCCTGGTATATTTCAGAAACAGCACATAGGCCAGTGTTGCTGGAGAAGAATGAACAAGGGAAAGAATGGAGACACAGAGAGGATAAGGAAGATCCTATAAGCCACGTGCCAGTCTTCAAGAGGACTATTTCCTTTGATTAAATAAAGAGATGATTAAAGTATGACTTCACAAATCACACTGATTGTTATACAAGGAGTTTTTTTTAGAATAAATCTCAGAGGGAATACTCTCAATAGATGAGGTATATTAACCCCATAATGAGTGAGTTCCAATTTCATTTAGAGTCCAATTTTTATAGTCTGGTTGCTCAATTAGGATGGAAGCAGGTCTTTGTGGGTGTAAAGTCTAATCAGTTTTGAGGCATAGCTTTCTCTAAGACGTTCTTGGGAGACACAGCCTGACCAACATGGGAGATCCATGAAATGTGCAAGGTTCCTCAATGCTAGAGAGCAATGACAGCATAGATGGGCAAGGCTTCAGGGAGTGGCTCAGAGGTTGACAGAGATTAGCCCTCCCACAGCCTGAGCTGTCAAAGTTTTGTCAAAACCTGGGTCTATGTGTTTTAGAGTCCAGTAGTGAAGGCCAATACCTCACATATGTGGTCTGATAAGGTGTGAAACATAACAATCTTGCAGGGAATGAGTTTACACTCCATTCCTTTTTCTTGTTTAATTTATTCCTCAGAAATCCTTTTTCTGGTTGATCTCCATATTAGAAGGCTCACTCTGGCTGCAGGGTGAAGAATTGACTATAGAGGGGCAGGAATGGAAACAAGGAGACCAGTTAGGAGGCATAGGCCTAGCAAGAGATGATATAGTAGTGGCCTGGGCCAGGAATGCAGTGCTGGACGGAGTGAGAGGTGGTCAGATTCTGGAGATACTTTGAAGGGCTTACACTGGGATGAGAGAAAACAAGAGAAGCTGAGGATGACACTGAGGCTTCAGCATGAACCTGTAAATAGTAGTCACGTTATGGAGACGGAGAACGGCAGGGGAGGAATCCATTTTGGGGCTAAATAAAAAATTTGGCTTTGGACACATTAGTATTGAAAGGCTGATTAAACATCTAAGTGTAGATTTCAGGCAGACAGCAAAAAGACTAGAAGGTTGAAGACATGGCTAGAGATAAAAACTGAGGCACTTTAGCATATAAGAAACATAAAGCCATGGGGCTGGATGAGCACTCCAGTGAAAAAAACATAGATTGAAAAGCCATCTGAGACCTACACTCTAGGTTTCTCTGGTGCTAGAGGTCAGGAAGGGAAAGCAGATGTAGCCAGGACTGGGGAGAAATGGCCAGTACTGGAGGAGAAAACCAGATGATTTCCTGGAAACCAAGGGAAAAATAGGTGCTTAAGAAGGAGGGAGGGGTCAGGTGTGGTGGCTCATGCCTGTAATCCCAGCACTTTGGGAGGGTGAGGTTGGTGGATCATCTGAGGTCAGGAGTTCGAGAGGAGCCTGGTCAAAATGCTGAAACCCCACCTCTACTAAAAACACAAAAATTAGCTGGGTGTGATGGCACGCACCTGTAATCTCAGCTACTTGGGAGGCTAAGGCAGGTGAATAACTTGAACCTGGGAGGCAGAGGCTGCAATGAGCCAAGATCATGCCACTGCTCTCCAGTCTGGAGGCAGAGTGAGACTCTGTCTCACAAAAAGAAAGAAAGAAGGAAGGAAAGAAAGAGAGAAAGAGAAGAAAAGAAAGAAAGGAAGGAAGAAGAAAGAAAGAGAGAAAGAGAAGAAAAGAAAGAAAGAAAGGAAGGAAGAAGAAAGAAAGAAAGAAAGAAAGAAAGAAAGAAAGAAAGAAAGAAAGAAAAGAGAGAGAGAGGGAGAGAGAGAAAGAAAGAAAAAAGAAAGAAAAGACAGAAAGAAAGAGGGAGGGATTAACTGTTTCAAAGTCTTCCAAGCAAATTAAGTAGAATTAAACCTAAGGATTTTCCACTGCATTTGGCTCCTCTCCTCCCTGTTTCTTCCCATTTAATAGAACAGGTTTATGCCTAGTGGCTCCTAGGGCCAGTCTTCCCCAGTTTGGGTAGACTACTATTGCCTAGAGAATATTTTTTCCCTCTTCCCTACTCACAGACCCTACTTTTGTCCAGAGTGCTCACGTATCCACCTCCTCTAAAGTTAGAAATAACCATATGGCACAGACCTAGCCAGTGAGAAGTAAACAGAAGGCATAGAGTGCGGAATTTGGGAATTTCTTTAAAAGGGAGTAACTCAGTGGGCATGAGAATTTGTTTCCGTTAGCTAATCCTTTCTGTTCTGCCTGGAACATGGATGTGATGGCTGGAAATTCATCCTGAAAACAGGAAGACTATGGATACTTCCTAATGAAGGTAAGCAGGGAAGCTGGGTCAAGGGGACTGGGGGGTTCCACCAGTGTCTCCAGCAGTTATGGCTAAAGTCTCATGCAAACCCACACCTGTGCAAGTTACCCAGAATGTTGAAATAGTTTTTGACTTTGTAATTCAAATTCAGGCCTTTACATGTGTCAACCTAAATTATTCCATCATGCTGTGTAGCCTCTAGGACAGTCCTGAACTATTTACCTTTTAATTCTTTTTCATGGAAAAAAAATACATATCCCTAATTTGTTTAAAACACTGCCATGCACTTGTTTTCTGTTATATGACAACTGAACATAATTCCAAGTGACAACACTAGTTGTGTAGCCTTCACCCATGGTTCTCCCTGCCAAAGCACGCTGTCATCCCACACAGTGGAAATAAGCTGGGGTTGGAGGTGGCAGGCCATGATTCCTGGGCCATCTCTTCTAGCCCTATGAGTGGTATGCCTTGGTCAAGTTGCTTGAACAATCTTTAAACTTGGCTTTCTTTGTCTGTAAAATAGCTAATAGAAGGGCCAACCCTTGACCTTCTTTTATGACTTTACATTTTTTCTTTATAATTTTTTATTGGTTGTCAGTGAATTGTTCCAGTCATGCTGCTTGAACCTGGATTAAATCAAGGCTGTAAAACAAAAATCCATGAACTACAATAAAAATAAGCTCCTACAAAACTTGATCTCCTAAAATAGAAAGCTTCGTGACTTTTAGTGACTGTCTGGTAAAGCAAGAAGACACAAAAGCAAAATTTTTGGTTGTAAGTGAAAAGGAGGCTTGACACATGTAAAGGCCTAAATTTGAATTACAAAGTCAAAAACTGTTTCAACATTCTGCGTAACTTGCACAAGTGTGGGTTTGCATGAGAATTTAGCCATAAGTGCTGGAGACACTGGGGGAACCCCCCAGCCCCCTAGACCCCTAGAGAGTGGGCAGGCGGAATCATGCAGGTGAATGTGGATGAGAACTGACTGCCTGGCTCAAGACTGACTTTGGAACCCAGAGAGAGAGAGAGAGAGAGAGAGAGAGAGAGAGAGAGAGAGAGTGTGTGTGTGTGTGTGTGTGTGTTGCAGAGGGTTAAAGGAAGGCAAACGAGAAGTGAAGTCTAAGAAGAGGAAAGAAGGGAAAAATGTTACCTCTCAAAGCGAATGACTTTCAAAGTGTCATCTATAAACTGCTGATAGTTACAGAATGTGCTGGTTGTAAGAGTAGTGTCCACTCAGGGTCCAGTGATTCTCCTGCTAGAAACCCTCCAAAGTAATTTGAGATACAGAGGAAGAACAGTCCTGGCCCAGACAGAACTGTTTATGTCAATGTCACTGTTCATATTTGCATGACCTAAAACACAGGCAAGACAGGTTAGTCATGCTCAGGGCTGTTATCTGATCCAGCCCCGTCATTCTCGCACTGTGGAAGAGAAGGCCTCTTAAAGTTGGTTGACAGCTTCAGTGGGGCCACTTGTGTAGGAGCCCAGTCAGTTTGATCAATGTAGCTGAGCTGGCTCTGGGCTCTGTCATAGCCTCAGCCGGGTTCCATTTACCATTTACTTCTGTGGGATGCCAGCATATGCCTCCCAGTAATATGAAGAAATGTTGAGCTGAAGTTCATTAACAAGAAATAGATGCAGGCACACTCTCTGCCTTTCCTTTTTTTTTTTTTCCTAAAAGCAGGATGTAGATTTACAAAGACACGTATATATGAAATATAAATGTTAATAAACTTTGGTTTGTTTTTCTCTTCTTAATTTGTCTTTTATAATAGAGGTCGGTTTCAATAAGGACCTATTGTGGGTTATTATTTTTACCCTACAGTTCTTAAACAATGTTGTACCTTATTTGGCTTGTTCTTATCATTAGGATAGGAATGGTGGGCTCTTGGGACTTTCTATATCTGGTAAAGGAGAGCCACATGGTTATGGTTCAGTCCCAAGCAATATCATGGAGTCCCTGGGACAGGGCAGCTTGCAGGTATGCTCTGCGGGTTCACGCTTGGGAGCTGGTGACAGCTTTTCTTGTCAAACCCTGTGCAGAGCTGTTTACACTTGGAAAAAGAGGCCCCAGGAGGCAGTGTCTTAGCTCAAAGACATAACTGTTCAATGCCAATGGAAGGACTTCAGGTAAGTGGCAAGTAGATGGAAGAGATATTTAAGGTCTCGGAAGACTTGCCAACTCCTTTATATCAGAGAACTGATGGGGTTTGGGACCTGCTACCCCCCAACCCACCCAAATATGACACCTTGGCATTTGAGAAAACAGCAGAATCAGCAAGGTCTCCTCTCACCTTTCCCTCAGCTCTTCTCCCCTGAAGCAGGACATAAAACCTAGGAAGGGTCTTCAGACCTGCCCAGTAAGCAGGTAAAAGACCCTATGCCCAGAAGAAAGGAGCCAAAGACACAGGTGCCAAGAAGAATCTTGCTAAGTTTATGCCAGTGCATTGCCATTAGATCATGCCACTCCTTCATCCTATCACATTTCCTCACCACTGTTTACTCCTCCTCAAACCTATTACAAAATATACTCAGATTTAATAAAACTTACACTCAGCTTTGGCAAAACTCATATTAGATAAATGTGTATGCTTTTCTCTTGTTATAGGGGCCTCAGCCATGAACCTACGGTGAATAGAGAAAAAGATTCTTCCCCTATAGAACCTTGAAACCTGCTTCGTTTCTATGCCTGAACTTTGTACCAGCTGCTGATGTCTACCCTGGGCTCGGATAAATAGATAAAGGGACTAGAGACAATAGGAGAGAGGAGAGGGATGGCCCTACTGGGAGAAGAATGAGGTGGTAATGTTTCAGAATCACTGCCATCCAACAGAGACCTGAAGGTCCTACCCTTCTCCATCCTATCCCCCCAGCTAGCTGAGAATTCTTTCATTCACCCATTCAACTGACACAAATTCATTGGAGCACCTGTTATACACAAGACACCGCACTAAATTCTGGGATATACTGAGCAAGACGCACAAGTCACGTGCCCTCAGAAGAGATAGTAAAAAGTCAATAAATAAACATTGTGGTCAAGAGTCACTGCAGGGAGTGTGAATCTGCTCTTTTTTTGAGATAGGGCCTTGCTCTGTTGCCTAGCCTAGAGTGCCGTAGCACAATTATAGCTCACTGCAGCCTTGACCTCCCAGACTCAAGCAATCTTCTTCCCACATCCATCTCCCAAGTAGCCAGGACCACAGGTACTCACCACCATGCCCAGCTAAATTTTGTATTTTTTACTAGAGATGGAGTCTCATTATGTTGCTCAGGCTGGTCTCAAACTCCTGGGTGCCACTGTGCCCAATCAGGGGAGCTAATCTAGATAGGGAGGTCAGGAGAGCTCATCACATTTGAGCTGAGACCTGAGAGATGAAGACTAAACCAGCCATGCAAAGAGCTGGGGATGGGCTTTCCTGGACAAGGGAAGGGCAAGTACAAATACTCTGAGGTGGGAAAGAGCCTTGACTGTGGAAGGAGAGAAAGGGTGCCAGTGTGGCTGGAGTTCATAGGAGCTGAAGCGGGAGGCGTGTGAAAGACTCAGGTAGGCAGGCAGGAACCAGGTCACATTGAGCCTTGTCTTGCAGGTTTTATGAGAGGCCACTGAATGATTCATTGTAGGAGAGGGACTCGATACAATTTAGATGAACAAAGGCCATAGTGGTAGCTGTGGGAGAATGTATTGTGTATTGGGCCTGGAGGGAGGACACTGGAACATAATGTTGGAAACTGAGGAATTCTTCCCTCAGCCTTGCTCTGTGGGGCTTCAACAACTGAGGAGAAAATCAAAGATTAGGGAAACAAATATTTTTTCTTCCCCACCCAGAATTCTCTCCCTCATTCCCAAAGATCTTGAAGGCATTTGATTTTCCTCAGTGGTTACTGTGTCTTTTCTGCTGGGCGAATGTGCCCACATTCTTGTGACTGTCTGTTGACCACCATCTGCTGCCGTCTGGACACTCATAACTCCCCTCGTCCCATTGCTGCTACTGTCTGTCTAGGGATGGGAGTGCTGCCAAGACTATCTAGGGATGGGAGTTCTGGAATGGATGTTACCTCACGATTGGAGAGATTTCTCTTGACAAGACTGTCTCAGACTCAGGCTAGAGGGTGTTTTAAGGTCATTACCAGTTTCCCTATAGAACAACTCTTTCAGCGTTCTGCTGTTCGGTTGTCCTATCTCCCGTTCTTTGAGTGGCTTCAACCCAAGCCACCTTCTACTTCCTTCTAACAACCAACACCCTGGAGTTACTTCAGCAACTATCATATTCTGCTGACTTATTCCCATCCTGCTGCCAATCTGATCCAGTGTGATGCTGACCTGAGACCCTTGGACTTGACTTTTATCCTTGGAAATGAACATTTATGGAGGGTGTTTCTGCTGTTTGAACATCAACTTTTCCCACTGACCTCTGACTCGGTCTGTCCCACCCATCTCTGCCACTAATAGAGCTTACAGCTGATCCCTCTAATTGGGCCCTGATTCCTTGTGAGAAAGGCTGGACAACTGCCCTGGATGCATCCTCTGCCCAGTGAGTGACCCCACCCTCCTGGAATCTGACCATCTAATCTAAAGTTGCTTTTACCTTTTCTCTCAAGAGTCTGAGAATGTCGTCATACAAAGACTAACTGCTGGCCCTGATATTCTAGAATTTCCAAGGCAGACATAAAAATTAGGTCTAAGTTGTGACCTGCATTTCACACACATAAAAGAATGTGTGAGGACCTATGACTTGTGAAATTAGCTTCATTTCTTCACAATCATTTTCCAAATACCATTAATTGCCCTATGCTTTCAATGGGAACACGGAGTATTACTCGAACTGCCACAGAGATGAATGAGTAGAGAGTCTGTTCTGCTCTCTTGACATCTTACCCTTGGAAATGACAAGATTGGAGTAGACACTGGCTGAGGGATCGTTTCCTTCCTATCTGCCCTCTGCATGGATCCTATCATCTAAATTTCCAGCAAGTTTCTTCCTTGCTACCTTAAAGAATCTAACCAATAATATGAGAAAAAAGAACCAGACTCATAGAAGCAAGCATGACTGTCTTGCTCTTTACAAGGCCAAATGGTTGATAGTCTTCCCTGTATGTGGGGGAAGAAAGGAAATTCTGACCCAAATAAGTTAGACCTTTTCTGTAGGATGCCAGAAGAAGCTGAGATTCCAAGCACATGGTTTTTTGTTTTTGATTTTGTAAGAGTTAAAGAAGACTCAGTTAATAATTGGAGACATGAGGAAACAGAGAATAGAAAACCACATGGATAAAGTTAAAACAAAACCAAAATCCATCCAAAAGTACACAATGCCCTTTTGCCATGAGAAAATGAATGTAATGAGTGTTTCAGTGTATTGCCTATGTATGATGTTGTAAAAATGTTTTAACGTGTTAGGAGGTATTTCACTCTCTTCTCATTTGGGTCACTGAAGCAACTGTGAATGGCAACGTGGTGCATAAAGGCAGTGTGGAAAGGGCACTGGGTCCACAGCAAGAAGACCTGGATTGTGTACCATGTGAGGATGAAAGGCCACATAGGTCTCTAACCAATCACACGGTTAGATATTATGTCAGAGGAAGACAAAGACCTAGAGACTGTGCAGTGTTCTGAGCAGTGAGCACTTGAAGATGTGCCCCTCTCCAGAGTTAAACACTGTTACATCTATGATAGTCAGGGGACTAACACTGGTCTTGTTCCATGGCAATCCTTGTCTCTTACAGGATAGTCCTTTTCAGAGAACATCCAACCTACTTCCACACAAAGAAGGCTTCTGGCCCCTTACTCTGCATCCAGGTGGAAAGGGCAAAACACTTGGTGGGTCACCCATGCCCACCATCACCAATTACATTAATTCTTACAAAGGCACTTGAGTTCCATTCTGAAGTGCATCAGTTTTTCTTCCTAATATATTGATGTGCTGTCATTCTCTAACCTAATTCTTAAGGGGTCTGAAATTACTGATGAATTAGAAGAAATTACATTGTGAAAATAACAGATGAGAATCAGTATTAACATAAAGAAGAATTGGCATTTTACAAGTAACAGTCAACGATAATTGCAAAACAATTCTTACAGCCATCATGCATGGAAATGGGTATAAATCCTAATGAAACTTGTCTTGGATACCTCTACAGTTACAGTCTGCAACTTGAGAACCCAGGACTGGGGAGGGCCTATGTGGATCTTAAGATTGTGGAAAAGGAAGCTAGGATTTTGATTATAGATTTAAAAATCTAAGCCTCTTGGTTCTAGGTCATATTTAAGGTCTAGGTTATACATTCAAGAGACTCCTTGAACAACCTGAATTTCAACTCTACTTTAAAAGACACTCTGTTAAACACTCCAAAAGCAGTATTGCAAGGAGCTACTGCTATCTGACTCATTTCTAAAATATTTCCCTTATGAAAATAAGTTGAGTTTCTGTTTCAGTAATTTGGCTGCCTGGAGTCAATCAAACCCATAGGTTTGACTCATAGCTGATCTACCTTTCTGGATACCTGTATCCCAGGAATGAACTAGAGCCAAAAGGGCTGGAAGTTATTGTTTCTTCACTATTAGACTCTGAGGATTTAACAAACCACAGAATGGACAGCACCCTAAGGCTGGACCAGAACTGACCAGCCTTTCGGAATGGGCTCTTTGTGAAGGATCCTAGCTGGTCAGTTACCCCATTTCCAGCCACACTGACCAGTAACATGGGCAGTTAAAACTATCGCAACCTATTAATTGAAGTTAGAACTGGTTTTGAGTAGTAACTTTACTGTATAATTAGCTGTGTGACTAGTTAGATTAACTCACTAAAAAGTGACTAGCTGAAAATGACTATGAACAAATCATTTCAACTTCAGCAACTAAGTTCTAATATTTTTGAAAATAAAGGCTTTGGACTCAGCAACAATTAGTAAACTATAAACTTCTATTAAGATTTATGGTAAGAAACATAAACTTTATATAATTTAGGATATTAACCATTAGAAGAAAAAGTCTAGGTCTTATTCGTCTAAAACTGCCTGTTTCCTAAGTGGTTCTATTAAGTCAGTCTTAGAGTTCTCAAGATGCCTAACCGATAGAGCAACACATTTGGATTTCCTTAATAATAGGTAATATACGCACTTCATGAAAACCCCCAATATTGTTTAAGTTAGAATAAAATTTAAGTGCTAGACAAAAGAGTTTAGATTATATGAAGAATTAACTAGCACCTGACATTCCCTAACAACAGTGGTTTCATGAAATACTGTAATTGATTTGTCACCTATGTGTAGATCTATCCTAAATTGACTCCTTTAGTATACAGGCTCGATGGGGTTGCAATGCCTTTTACTTTGCTTTCAGTCCCAACAATAGCTGATTCAGTACTCTAAATATAGTCAGCATTCAATACAAATTTAATTATTGACTGAATCTAGACTGTCAAGGGAAAAAAAGATTTGCTACTTGTTTGGACATGTCCCTCTGATTAAACGCCACTTTTGCCTTACCAGCTAATCAGTCAGCAGACTAAGTGTGGCGCATTTTTAATCTTCCCCCTTAAAGAAGGTCAGCGGCTAAAAATGAGATCCAGCGTGATTACATTAGAAGGGTTTTCATGTGTACTCCATCAGGGAGATTAAATGTCCAGGTGCCTCCCACATTTCATTTTAGGACTTGTTCTTAGTCTTCATACTTCAAGAGCTCAACAGCAGCACTGACATCCAACACATTCATTGTCAATTCCCAATTACGTTCTCAAAAGGTAACTGTTACAGATCGTATTAGAGTTCCCCAGCTAAACAGAACCAGTAGGATGGAGAGAAAGGGAGAGCCAGAGGAGGAGGGAGAGGGAGGAGAGGGAAAAGGAAGGAAAGGGGAAAGGGAAGATGGTAAATCTAAAATTTGTAGGGCAGCCCAGCAGGCTGGAGACTCAGAAGAGTTGATATTGCAGTTTGAGTGGGAAGGTAGACAGGAGGCAGGATTCCTTCTTTCTCAGGTGATTTCAGTTGTTTCTCTTAAGGCCTTCAATTGCTTGGATGAGGCCCACCCACATCACAAAAGGTAATCTGCTTTACTCAAAGTCTGCTGATTGAAATATGCATCAGATCTAAAATATGTCTCTACAGTAACATCTAGACCAATGTTTGACCAAATATCTGGGCACTGAAACCTAGGCAAGTTGACACAAGGAATTAACAATCATACATATCAAAATGGGAGATTTTCACCATTCCAGTTATCTTCTGAAAGTTCTCTGATTTCTTTCATTATTTAAAATATTCTGCAAATAACAAACATTTAACCAATGCTGACAATTCTTTTTTTCTTTCTTTCTTTTTTTTTTTTCCTCTTTTTTGAGATAGGGTCTCATTGTCACCCAGGCTGGAGTGCAGCGATGTGATCATAGTTCACTGCCGCCTTGAACTCCTGAGTGCAAAGGATCCTCCCACCTCAGCCTCCCAAGTAGTTGAGACTGTAGGAATGTGCCCCCATGCCCAACTAATTTTTAAAAAATTTTTTTGTTAAGACAAGGTCTCACCATCTTGCTCAGGCTGGTCTCAAGCTCCAGAGGTCAAGCAGTCCTCCCGAAGTGCTAGGATTATAGGCATGAGCCATTGCACCTGGCCGTGATTTTCTAATTACAGAAAGAAAATAACTTTCTATGGTCTCTCACCACCTCCTCCCGCCAAATCCAACTTCAGATTTTGTTCATTTTCTCCAGAAGTATTATACATTGGTGCTTAGGAGACGTAGAAGAAAAGGCATGAGTTTCAACCCTCAAAGAGCCTATAGCGGGAGAAGAAGATTGCAGTGGTGGTTGTAGCTTTGCTGCTCAGGTTTTTCATAGAACATTTGAGGAAGTAAAATTTAATAAGTTTATTAGCATATAGCTGGTGCTTGCATACACAAGCCCTGTTTGTTTTCTCCATGGACTACACATACCCTCATTGTACAATGGTTAGAAATATGATTTCCCTAGGAGCTGAGTCTGAGGTCATGTGACCATAAAGGTTTGTAAACTCATCATCTCGACCCCATCGCCCCAATATACACTCAGCTGAATCAGTTTAGTCTCTCAGTAACACTTGTTGCCCAAGGAGATGAAATTCACCTCAAGGGCAACTTCTCTTTACTTCTGCTTGCAACTTTACATTTCTCTTCTAACATTTTGTTCATTAAACTCCAGATTTTAAAATCGACTCTATTGCTACATTTGTAGTTGATGGAGCTGAGTCTGAGGATGGAGCTGACAAGAGTGCTGACCTGTGTCACTGAGACCAAAGCAAAGTCTCCTTTCTCACAGCAGCACAGGGATGTGATTATACAGCTCTGGCACTAGCTCCTCAGAGCCAGCAAGGTATTAAACAAGCCCAGACTTTTCACTGAGCCTTCATCCCCCAGGCACTGCTGAGAAACTGCTGCCAACAGGAATTGAATTCTAGGAACCGGCATGCCAAGAAACACACCTCCTGGAATTTTGAGCATTTGACAGAGGTTCTGGCAAGCCCTCCTTCTTCTTGTTAACATTAGCAGTAGGGAGAGGACAAAGGGGCTCATAGATAGAGACTGGAAAATTTCAAAGTTGTCCAGTTCTAGACCACAGATAGCACCTTCTGTTTTCTAGATCTGAGATCTAATACCATCAATGGAATAAGAAAAGTTACTGGGTTTTTTTTCCCCTTCCAGATTTAAGAGGATCCTATCCTGTTCCAACTCAAAAGCCTCCCACCACTTCTCTTTCCATGTTTTTTTCTTTACTCCCAGGTATGAACCCCATTTATTGTCTCAGACCAAGATACAAAGGTGGAGAAATCCTGCATTCTGCCCAAGTGTGAAGGGCTCTGGGTTGTGGGTGGTGCTGTTGTCAGTGGCCTGCTTCATGTTCTTGACCCTCACGAAAGAATTTGAGAGTGAGTCCAAAGTAAGAGCAGGCACAGACATTTACTGCAAAGCAAAAGATAACTCTGAAAGCTAGATCAAAGTTGGTTGCTTGAATGAGATAGTCCCCTCTGACACTGGAAAATCCCCTTTATGGAAAGCTTATGTGTTTATTCATAAGAGGGTGGGAATGCGCCTGGCTGTTGGCTTAAGCATATTTCAGGTGGTCTCCTGGGTGTGTGTGTACAATTGCTGTTACATGCTATCACATATATGGCATGCCTTATTAGCATCTTAATTCTCTACCCAGGGGTGTGTTTTTTACCATTATAATGAACACAGGTCAACCCACGGACACTAAGGTTGAGTTTCTGTGCTTGTGCAAATTTGGGGATTTTCCCTTCTGCTCTTCATCCTCCTTGTTGCAGGATGTTCTAACCAAAGCTGCAGATGCAGTTTCTGCACTCTCACGTGATTTGTTTTCTCCACTTTTGGCAAGTTTGTTTCCCTTCAAGGGAGGCTATGACCATCTTATCTAACCTACCTCTGTGTCAGATATGTCTGTATTGTTTTCTGAAGTACTGGAGAAAGCAAACAGAACTAAGTTTCTTGATTATCCATCTCACATTCTTAAAATTCCAGTGCGCCAGGGATCCTAGAATGGTTCAGAGTGAGAGTTCCAGGGAAAATGGAATGATTAAGCAGTAAAGCCCAAGCATACACCATTTAATAATGCTACAGAAAAATTTTCAGATTCTGAAAGTAGAAGAAAAATGATTAGCATAAGACTTATTTTCCTGCTTTTTAAAATGATCCTATTTTTTATATATTCTGAAATTAAATGTTTCATTCCACTTAAATGACTTCTGCATATGAACCATCAGTTTGACATGTGAGTCCAGGGAAAATTTTGTGCTTCTTTTCCCATGTTTTGTCCTCCTAGCTCCTCAGGGAATTACATTGGCTCATGTATTTGAAAAATCACTGAAATTAAGAAATTTCAGTCCCTCCTATTCTTCAGTAGGCAAATAAGAAATATAGGATCAGATTCGTCTCTCCTCACAGGCATATCTCATGGGACTCATAATCAGAAGGATGCCTCATGAGTCTTGTTCTCAGCAAGGGGACCTGGTGGGGTGATGCAAGTGTCTACTGGCATCAGTCTGTGACAGCCTGACGTCTCTGTCCACAGCAGGGATGAATCTGGACACCAGATGGGGCTGTGACCTGGTATGCCCCATTCTCTTCTGCCAGAACAGGATGGGTGCCACCATATGCAGATTTAAAGTCAATTGAAAACCAGTTCATCTTACAAATATTTGAGAATTGTGAACTATCTCTTGAATCAACATAATCTTGCAAAGCCATAGTTAAGAGTATCGAGTTGCTGTACAAGTGCTTCTCACTAGTCCAGAATCAATTTGTGTCCAAAATGCTGCTTTGTGTTGATGCAGGAGATAGCATTTTATTAGGCGAGAAGGAAATGCTGCAGGTGGTATCATGCATATGTAGATTTAAATCATAAGAATTAGAGAAAGATGAAGTGGGAAAAATTGATATGGGAAAAAATAGAATTAGAAGGAGGTGAGAGGCAGGAAAGAGATGAAAACGTTTTCTAAGAGGACCTGGTTTTGTTAGAGGTATACATTGCCTTCCAAAACTATGCCTGTGACCACAGGTTCCTGACAACAGGTGACGCAACACAAGCATCTGAGTGGAGAAACAAGCCATGCATCCTAATCCGAGATTAACTGAACAGTAATGCCTTGGGCAAGTTGCTTACTTTCTGTGTATTTTTCATCCATAATCCCAAGATAACTAATATTTGCAACATAGAATGAAAATAAAGGTCTAGACTTTGTGACTTACCATGATGGTATCCAGCCAAAATTACTCATTGTTATTTTTTCAGCTCTATTCTTTCTTCTTTTTCCTTTGCCATTAGGTATTGAAATCTACCCATTTACTTTTCTTAAACACCAAAAACTTAATTTCAAATTAGAGTCAACCCCTAAAGCAAGTCAACCAATAACCAACTAAGTACACCAAAAATGTTAAGAATATATTATAAAATTCATTTATAAATTTCTTCAGGTCCAAGCATTTTGGTCAAAGAATTAGGAAGCAAATTATATTAAGTACTATGTCCTCGGTTATATATCCACAGCCTGACATATGAATATATTTTGGTTTAAATTCAATATTTTGTGTTGGGCTTTTTATTTATCTGATAGGACTAACATTTTGTTTTACTTACTTTCTTTTTTTGGATTAAATACTTTTATCTTTTTTCTTTTTTTATCTACTAGATTTGAGCTATGTTCTCTGTTTCTATTCTTGTACTGATTTTCCTAGAAATTCCACATGCATACTTCACATATCAAAGTCTAAAGTTAACCAATATCTTCATCCTCAGAACAGGACATTAGAATATCTTAACTCCTTTTACTCACTTTGGATTCATACATTACCATTGTTTTGCATTTTAATTATTTTTAAAACATCATGAAATATTATGATTATTAATATTATTATATTTGGGCAATGTTTATTTTTACCTACATATTTATCAATTTATTTGTCTCTTACTCCTTCAGGTTTCCCTCTGAGAATCATTCTCCTTCTGCCTAAATAACTTTTTAAATAATTTATTTAGAGTTTTTTTAGAGTTGACCTCAGCCTTTTTCATTAAGTGTCTATTTCAACCTCATACCAGGAAATACAATTCTAGGTTGGCAATTACTTTCTTACAAAACGTGAAAAATATTCCTTCACTATCCTTTAGTTTCTACTGACTTTATTAAGAAGCCAGTTGTACATCTAATTGCTCCTGCTTGGAGGTAATCTCTGTCTGATTTTAAATTTTGGTCTTGTCTTTAGTATTATATATCTAAGTGTAGATTTTAAAAATTTATCCTACTTAAGATTCACTGGGATTCTTGAACTTCTAAATTGGTATCTTTCATCGGTTCCAGAAAATTTCACATGGTATCACCTTTTTAAAATTGCCTTTGCCTCATGCCCCTTTTTTTCCTTTTCAATCTAAAATTCCAATTAGTCTCAGAATACTCACTCTAACTTCCATGTCTCTTAACTTTTCCTTTATATTTTTAATCTATTTGTCTTTTTTCTTGCTGCGTGCTAGAGAAGGTCTTCTAAATGGTCTTCCAGTTTTCTCTCTTCCACTGCACATAATCTGCTTTTAACCTATGTGTTACTTATTTTTAAATCAACTTCATGAGGTATAATGTCAACATAAAGAAATGCACTCATTTCAAATGCATAGCTTTATATAAGTTTTGGCAAATAAAGATGCAGGAAATTATAATATATATGAGTAAGCCATTCCAGCTTTGTTATACTTACTCTTTGCATTGTATAATTTTCTCATCTTTTTACTCTGAATCTATTTCTCTTTCTATATTTAAAGTGCATTTCTGGGCTAACTGCTGTGATTCATTGCTATAATCCCAGCACTTTGGGAAGCTGAGAGAGTATAGCCTGAGGCCAGGACTTTGAGACTAGCCTGGGCAATATAATGAGACTTGATCTCTACAAACAAATTAAAAATTAGTTGGACCTGGTGGACCATGTCTGTAGTCTCAGTTACTTGGGAGGCTGAGGTGGGAGGATTGCTTGGGCCCAGGAGTTCAGAGGCTGCAGTGTGCTATATTGTACTACTGCATTCCACCTAGGTGACAGAGTGAGACCCTATCGGAAAAAAAAGTAAAAGTAAAAGTAAAGTTGCAGGTGCATTTCACTCATGTTTCTTACATTACATATAGTTGAGTCTTGCTTTTTAAAATCCAGCCTGACATTCTCTGTCTTATGATTATTTAGTCTAGTTGTAGTTAATATAATTATCTATAGGTTTGATTATATGGCTGTCCTTTTACTATTTATGTTCTCATTATTACTATTCTGTAGAGACAAAGTCTTGCTATGTCACCCAGGGTTGTCTCAATCTCCTGGCTTCAAGCAGTCCTCCCACCTTGGCCTCCCAAAGCACTGGATTATAAGTGGGAGCCACTGTACCTGGCCTATTGTCTCATTATTTGTCTTATCTGGTTTTTGTTCATTTTTTTCTTCTTTTCCTGCCTCCTTTTATATTAATGAAATAATTTTTAGTATTCCAGGGTAATCCTCTAATGGCTTTTTAGTTATATTTCTTTGTATTATTTTTTAATAATTGGTCTAGTGATTATAATATGCATTTTTAGTTTATCTCAATCTACTTATAGTCAATATTGAATTACTTCAGGGAGCATATAGAAAATTTGCAACAATATAGTTTCATTGACCTCATCCACCTTCTTTGTGCTATTTTGTCATATATATTACATCTATGTAGATCTAAATTCCAAAATTACAGAGAAATAATTTTTGTGTTGTTTCACATCATCTGTCTTTTAAATGCATTAAGAAAAGCCATAGAATTTTTTTTTCTAAAATGTGAGAAATTAGCATCTAGTGGGTAAAAACTAGAGATGATGCTAAAATCCTATAATACACAAGACATTCACCCCAACAACAAAGAATTATGCAGCCAAACTGTCAATAGTGACAAGGCTAGGAAACCCTGCATTAAATTGTTGCAATCTGCTAGAAGGCTAGACAGTTTTTTCTTACAAATATTTCAATATCATATAGACGCTGCTTTTCATTTTTAGTCAAGTGTAATCAGATTAGGCAAAATTGAGTTATTACAGTGAAAGATCAAATTGCAGGTGCACAACCAAAAGGGAGTGGGCAGGAGAAATGCCTTTGGCCAAGAAATACACACACACACACCTTTCCCCACAAGAGCTGTATGTGTGTTGGTGAGGGGCAGGGGAGGTGTTCCCTTTTTTGTGATATACTTGCTGAATTTGCAAAAGCAGCACCACATTATGCTATTTTATTAACAACTCCTTAATAAAGTAACTAGAAATAGCAAAATAAAATAAAATGTGAGAAATTAGAAAATAGAAAAGCCCTTCCTATTAAAAGTTATATGATGTTGTTTGTATGGAGAGAAAAATAAATGTTTCTCATGATGGAAGTGAAAACTTTTAAAAAGCGTACAGAATCCTACTCAACGCTTTTAATACGTTCATTATTATCTTGTGTTTGGTGGCTCAGGAAATCAAATGATACAGTCCAATATCCTGTACTAATTAATTTATATGTTACTTTACCTACGTAGTTGCCATTTCAGTTGTTCTTTGTTCCTTCCAGAAGATCCAAATTACCATCTGGTATAATTTTCCTGTAGGTAAAGAACTTCCTTTACCACTTTTTATAGTATATATCTACTGGAAAAGAATTATCTTCAGTTTTGTGTGTGTATCTTTTTTAAAATCTTCATTTTAAAAGAATAGTTTCACTGGTATTGGATTCTATCTTGACAGATATATTTGTTTAGCATTTTGAAAATGTGAAAATGTCTTCTGACCTCCATTGTTTTTTACGAGAAGTCAGTTGCTAATCACATTTGTTGGTTCCCTGTATGTAATGTGTCATTTTTCTTTTTGTTGCTTCTCAGATTTTCCCTTCATTCTTGGCTTTTAGCAGTTTGACAATGACATGGTTATGTATGTTTTGTCTTTTGTTTGTTTTTTGTTTATTTAGCATTCACCCTGCTTGAGATTCTTTAGCTCCTTGTGTGTCTTTTTTTCATCTAATTTGAGATCATCTCCATGTTTTCAAATATAGACTACTTTTCAGTCATAAGCTCCTTTATGTCCCTTTGTAGTCATTATTTCCTTGGTACAAGGGTCTCCTCATGAACTCATGTCATTTGCCTTTTTTATATTCAGAAGCTACTAAAACTAAAGTTTGAGACATTCTGAAGTAAGTATTTGGTGGCAAAATAAGCTCCAGTGTTTTACCGTTTGCTCTAATTTCCCATTTTCCCTTAGATTTTAGCCTTGGAACCCCTTAATATCTCATTAGCCAGTTTTAAGAATTTTTTTTTTTTAAGATTTAAGAGATCTTTTAAGAAATATATTCAACTTTCTTCAAGAAAGTGTTTTCAGCATAAGGATTTGCCCAGATAAAGTAGTCCTAAATATCACTAGGAATAGAAATCTCTAATTTTAAACAAGTTCAAAATTTTTTTATTAATGAGAAGCCACATTTACTAAAGTGCTCATTCTAAACATTCTTTCTAAAATTAAGAAAATCTAGAGAATTTAAAAAGTCCTCCCTCTTAAAGGTAATACAATGTTGTTGGAATTGGAATGAAAATAGATTTCTCCCATTGTGGAAGCAGAAACTAAAGAATACATACAGAAAATACCAGAAAATGACTCAAGCCCTTTAATATGTTCATGTCTATTTTATATTATAGTTGATGGTTCAGGAAATCAAATGACACTATTGAATTTTCTATAGTAATAGATTTGAGAGGTCTTTCTCAAAATAAAATAATGAAAAATTTATTCATTTTGGAAACTCATTTAAGCTCTAGGTAAAAGAAAAATAAGCTGAAGGAGGGGCAGTATTTGTACTGGGAAAAGGGCTTAAGAGAGATAGCCGTTAATTTAACAGTTCTGGGAAAAGGCAGATAGCAAATACATCATGAGAAAAACTTTCCAAATTGTTATGCCAACATTCCACTTAAAAATTATTTGCCAGAACCTTTTGATACTGGAAGTATAAGTATTATCTATAGGGTCAAGTTTTAAAGCTTTATTATCCTAAGATATTTAAAAATTCTTTTCTTTATCAAACAAACCAGATATATCAGTTGCAAGATCATTTCAGCAGACATGAATTAAGAAATCTGACTTTCATTTCTTAATGCCAGAATGCTTTTTTTCCATGTAGTGATGGATCTTGATTCAAATGAATCATAATGTCCATACTAGCAAAAAACAATGTACATGAGCTTTCAATTAGTATTTGGCCACAGCAGGCAGTGTAAGGAAATGACTGATCTCCTTCTTGTCCCTGGTGCATGAGCCTTCACTTAAAATACCTGTTACAGTCTCCTTTGAATGGCACAGCTCACTTTGCCATTAAGCAAATCAATTATTTCCCAGTGGGTAGGTTAATAATTGCAAGCCTCTAAATACCCAGAACATAGCTCTTTCTTCATATGTCTATTCTAAGAAAAATGGCTGTTCAAATTTTATTGCTATATTTCTAAAAATGTTCTTAGTTTCTAAGTGGCTCCAAGAAAGGGGAATACTGCAGCGTCCAACTTAAGCAGTTTCTCTCTCTTCTGACTGCCTTCTTTTTATACCAGCATTTCAGTCATTTCTCTCAGTCCAACTTCACTGCCCCAGGTGGCAATTAGTTAACATCTGATTTGTACTGTTGTCAATACTACTGGAGCAAAACCATTTGGGAGTCAAATAAAAGAAGCTCATTTTTGCAGGAAGGATGGGGAAGACTTTATCAAAGATATGATACTTTAACTAAATCGTATATAATATGTAGGAGACTGCCATGTGGAAAAGAGATAGAGGAAACAGCAGGTAGAACAACACAAAAGCAAAAATACCAAAAAAAAGCCCAACCTAATATGTTTGGGATGATTAAGCAGAATAGCTGGAGCTGGAACATAATAAGGTGCAGAGGGGATGCTGAAACAGGGTGAAGGCTGGATTGTGAAGGGCATTATAAGCCCTAGTAAGGAAATTGAGCCTCATTATGTTGGTAATTGGGGGTGGGGTTTAATACTTTAAAGTAATCTGATATGTATCTTAGGAAGAATATTCTAATGATTTTTTGAGGCATTATTGGCATGGAAACTAAGGAGAACATTTTAAAATAGTGGAAGTCAACACACAGAGGAGGAAATAGATTTGAGAGAGATTTCTGATGTCTAATTGACAGGACTCAGTGAGTTATGGAAAGGGAGAGGATGGTAAGAGCTGAAGGTAAGCTTGGGGAATTGGATACACTGTGATGCCGTTAATTAAGATGAGGACAACAAGAATAAAGCTGGGGTTCAGAAGGACTTGGAATTCTTGTTGGGGCGATTCCAGCTGCTCTCTGAGTTAAGCAGTGTAAGGGAGGTAAAGGTCTCCATCCATCTCTCAAAACCCTAGCTTCTCCCCTTAAGATTAGGAGATGCTAATAAGATCAGATTCAGGTCAACAAAGGAGACACATTTACCTCTAGGTAGGGGCAATGTGAATTAAAATGAGAAGCTCATAAGAGATCTCCAGTCTCTGGAGAGTTCTAGCACACTCTCACTCACTCACTCTCTCCTCCTACAAGATACTTTTTAAAACATTTAAAAGCTTCATTGAGATATAAATGATATACAATAAACTGCATATATTTAAAGTATACAATTAAAAAGTTTTGACATGTGTATATCCATTTATTTTCTGCTTTCTATTTCATTAGTTTCTACTCTGTTTTTTATTACTTATTTGCTCTTCCTTTCTCATTTCTTAAGGTAGATGCTTAAGTCATTGATTTGAGGCTTTTCTTCTTTTCTAGTAGACATTTGGTGCTATAAATTTCCTTCTAAGTACTTCTTTAGCAGTATCCCACAGTATTTTTTAAGAGTGACTTTTAGGAGTGACCCAGGACTTTGAGTGGATCGCCTGAGGTCAGGAGTTTGAGACCAGCCTGACCAACATGGAGAAACCCTGTCTTTACTAAAAATGCAAAACTAGCTGGGCATGGTGGCGCATGCCTATAATCCCAGCTACCTAGGAGGCTGAGGCAGAAGTATCACCTAAACCTGGGATGCAGAGGTTGTGGTGAGCTGAGATCACACCACTGCACTCCAGCCTGGGCAACAAGAGCAAAACTCTGCCTCAGAAAAAAAAAAAAAAAAAGAGTGGCACAATCATAGTTCACTGCAGACTTGAACTCCTGGGCCCAAGTGAGCCTTCTATCTCAGCTTCTCCAGTAGCTAGAACTACAGGCACCTGCCACCACACCCAGATAATTTTTTAAATTATTGTTTTAGAGATGGGGCCTCACTATGTTGCCTAGGCTGGTCTTGAGCTCCTGGTCTCAAGCAATCCTCCCTCCTCAGACTCCTAAGTAGCTGAGATTACAGACATGAATCACTGTACCCAGCTACTAATTTTGATATGTTATGTCCTTTAAATTTCCTCTATGGTTTATTTTTTGACATATGGACCTTAAAGTATTCCATAGGGTTTAGAAATATTTGAGAGTTTTCCAAATCTATTTTTTATAATTAATTTCTATTTTTAATCCATTGTGATAAGAAGACATACTTTGTATGATTTGAATTCTTTTAAGTTTATTAACACCCATTTATCACCCAGAATATGTAGTCTACCCAATACTTCAAGAATCTTGAGGTTTTCCAGTCTGGCTGGTATAACAAACACTATTTCTAGCCCAGTATTAGCTTCTGCTCCCTCTAATCCTTTCAGTTGGTTCTGTTACTGGCTTTGGGTAGTTTCCTCTCTTGCATTCGCCCATCAGTACTTAGCTGAATATTCAAGGTGAACCCTCTGCAGATCTCCTAAGTTTTCTTTCTTTGAAATTCCCTCCTTTACAATACGCTTCCCTCAGAATTCTAGCTGCATTAGTCTCCTGGGACTCCAGAATATTCACCTCCATCCTGGGAGACTGCCAGGTTCTGTCTTGGTGCCCCTCTTTGTGCTATAGCCTGGAAACTCTCTCAAAGTAGTAAGCTAAGGCCATCATAGGGCTCATCCCACTTTCTTTCCTGCCTCTCAGGGATCACTGCTCTTCCTTGCCTGATTTACTGTATCTTGCAAAGCAGCTTTTCATGTATTTTACCTGTTTTTGGTTTCAGGCATGAGAGTAAATTTGGTCCCTGCTACTTCATCTTAGTAAGTAAGGAAATAAAGAAGAGAAAGAAAAGGGGAGGTAGGGAAAGAGGATAGGAGAGAATGAAGAAGGAAAAATTCCAAAGGGAAATGAATAGTGCTTTCAAAAAGTAGCAAATGGTTCAGTATAGCTGACTTGCAGAACATGTTTAAAGACATAGAGAGAGATAATCTGGAAATATAAGTGACAGAGAGGTCCTGAAAAAACTTGAATATGATGTTAAAAGGTTGCCCTTTATCTTAAAGAATATGCAGGGCCCCTACCATATTCCATAATTCTGCCAGGGCCAGCAGGTGGGCAGTGCCTAGTGCCACGGCACGTGTGGACAGTTGCAAAGGGTCTGTGTGAAGGCACTTGTCACAAGCTTCAATACTGCCACCATCCCAGGAAGGAAGAATGGTGCAGCAGGAAGGGCACTTCTGAAAGCACAGTGGAGAGATCACTGGAGCAGGCGTTCTGCCCAGGAGGAAGCGTGGACAGCAGGCGGGACGGGGCTGGCCTGCAAGTGTGAGGTTGATCTGCCAGCCTCAGGCCACGCCAATGAGCTCAGGCTCCCACTGACAACCACAGGTGCTGCCAACAGCCACGGGCCATGCTGAGGGCTGGGGCCGCATCAATAACCAGGGTCCCATCAACCACGTAGGTCCCACTGATAGCCACAGGTCCCACTGACAGCCACGAGTCCCACCGACAGCCACAGGCCACAGCATAAGCCATGGGTCCCACTGATAGCCACAGGTCCCATTGACAGCCATGAGTCCCACTGACAGCCACAGGCCACACCATCAGCCATGGGTTCCACCAACAGCCATAGGTCACGCCAACACAGCCATGAGTCTCACCCTAATGCACTTGAAGGAGGAAAATAATTGGGTCAGAATTACAGTAACTCCACAGTACTAGGCAGATAAAGATTGGAGGAGAGGAGGCCAATTTGGAAGTCAGATACGATGACAGTCTCAGGGTGGAGAGGAACAGGAAGAAGTAAGATGGACCAGATCCAATGAGCAATTGGATAAGAGAAGTGAGGGAGACAAAAGGTTCAGGGATGTTTCTCAGGGGCCAGCTGCGGTCATTGGCTGGGTGACTGTGCAGAGAGAGATCCACAGAGAGATGGAACACGGACTCCTGGTGTACAGTGGAGGTGGAGAGTGAGAACAAGACGAATGTAATAGACTTGGCTTCTAATCTTTAATATAAGGAAAGCTAAGATAATGCTCCAAAATTTGAAGAAGCACAATTTTAGCCAATTTTACTGTGTTTGTCAACCTTTTCTAATAACAAAACACATAATGCCTCAGAGGCAAAGTCTATACCAATTCCAGTATTTCTTTCTTAGAAGATTAAAGATGAGATAACTACTTAAAGGCAAGAGTTGTTTTTGTTTTATTTTATTTTCCAGTAGGGAGATGTTCTGTTTTTTTGTTTTTTGTTAAAAAAAAAAAAGAAAAAAAACAGCTGAAGGCAAGTCTGAGCAGTGATTTATTCATAGAATCAGTTTGAGAAAAGTCCCAAGTTGCAGATACTGGCAAACCATAGCACTCCTCATTAAGATGTACAGAAGAAAAATAGCCAAATTATACTTTAACACAGTATCAACTGATATGCCAAGAAGGAAAGAACTGGAGCATTCCATTAGCATTTACAAATCATGTCAAGAAACTGAGTGTGAAGTTTGAAGGGTGGTGAAAATAAAATGTAAGCCGCTAGTCAATTTCAGAGAAAAATAGAGAAAGTCTTTGCTGTCTATGCAATCCACAAGTCCCAATTTACTTATTAATTTATAATTCTGACTACGTAATTTCTGTTTTGTTCTGCTGAGACATTTCAATTAGAGAGACATTTTGTCTTTTATTAATGTGGCAGCCATCTGAGGTGGAATCCATAGGAATATAGAAATTAGAACAAAGAACATGCTGGTTTGTTCCTCTTTCCCACTTTAGTCACCAAGAACATCCTTGCAAGCCAGAGGGCATGCTCAGAACTAGAGGATAGGATGGTAAAAGAGCCAGGGAAATAGGAGAATCTGCAGCAGCAGCCAGAATGAGAGAGGATATATTGACTGTCTTAAAATAATCACTCAATTATTATGATTGGCTTCACAAGGTCAGAGTAGGAGTTTGAAGGGTCAAAGCCAGAAGCCATGAAAGACATCCAACTCCAATTATAGCAATGGGAGTCAGTGTTTTCTAAGAAGGAACTGTTCCTGGAAGAGATAATAACCTTCCAGAAACCCCAAGAATGCCCAGTTGCTTGGGGTGTCTGTTTAAAGGTTACAAGCAATACAAGGGACATAGTACTGAAAGACTCTAACATTTCTTGGTAACTCTAAGAGCCCATATTTTCTTAACTTGATTAAAACAGGCTTTAAGGATTCTTAATTTTTAGAATCTGACATGACTTTAAATGAATTAGTTCATTTAAATGAAAGATTTTTGCAAAAATTACTAATTTATGTAAAATGATAAATGAGTGCATACAGAAATGAAATCAGTCCAACATTTTAAAAATTAAAAAACAAAATATCATACATATATGTGTGAATTATGACTTGGGGCTATAAACCAAAAATAAAATTCCAAGGCCCCCCTCTACCGTCTGAATGGACTCCTCTCCGTCATCGGCATTCCAAACCAGTTCAGGCCATGATGGGGAGGGAGAGCCATACTTATCTCATTCTACTCTCTTCCCTTTTGGAGTTACTGATAGAACTCACTCTTTAAGTCTGATAGGAAACATTTACAATTTATTCTCTCTGAGGCCTGTTACCTGGAGACTTCATTTGCATGATAAAACCTTGGACTGGACAACCCCTCACTCACTGATATATCCCTTCTCTCTTAGTCTCCTTTTAAACTAGTGTGGGATTGTTTTGTTTTGTTTTGTTTTGTTTTCTGATCTTTTTCTATTTCCTGATCTTTTCCTATTTCCTCTTGCAAATAGCTAATTATTCCTGTAATGACTTTTAAAAATATGTTCAATTTGGTTTTTTAAAAATTTATTGAGTTCATCTTACACACAAGGAACTAGGAACACAAAGATAAACAAGGCATATCTTTGCTCATAAGTAGCTCAGAGAGCAGGCAGAGGACACGGCTGCTGTGGTAGATGAAATAATGGCCCCAAAGATGTCTGCTCCCTAATCACCGCTGTATATATGCTACTTTACATGGCAAAGGGGACCTTGTAGATGTAACTAAACTTAAGGACTTTGAGGTGGCAAGATTATTCTGGATTATTCAGGTGGGCCCAGTCTAATCACATGAGTCCTTAAAAGCAGAACTCATCTTGCCCAGCTTTACTCAGAAAATCAGAAGGATGGCAGAAGGTGAAGGACCCAACCTGCTGTTGCTGGCTTTAAAAATAGAGGAACTATGAGCCAAGGAATGTGGGTGGCCTTTAGATGTTGGAAAAGACAAGGAAATGAATTTTCCCTCAGATCCTCCAGAAGAAACACAGCCCTACAGACACCTTGATTTTAGCCCAGTGAGACCTGCATCACACTCTTGACCTACAGAATTATAACATAACACATTGTTGTTGTTTAAGCCACCAAATCTGTGGTAATTTGTTATAGCAGCAAAAAGAAATTAATGCAGATGTGCCTTAACTAAGAGCAAAGTAGCTCAGCCTGACATCAGTGTGCAGAATGGAGGCATAAGACAAGTGCTTTGGGTCCTCAGTGTTGGGAGTGAGTGGACCATGTAAGGCGAAAGGAAAAAAATCTCAGGACCTCCCCAAAATCTTATGCAAAAGGAAAGGTTAAGCCTGGGGGCTGAATCATTGCACTACTCTCTTCCAAATGAATAGCTGTTACTAACATTGTGCATCAGCCAGATCCCCATGGAAAGGTAAAAGGTGTTAGGCATCTGGAAAGGACTGCCCCCAACAGATCAGTCATAGGTAAATTCTTTTCTGGCCTCCCACAAACAAGGACATGCCAATCATAACTATGGGTCTACAATCCAGGTTTAACTCCTAAAACTAAAGTCTGTTCAATTCCACACTGATAATGTTGATTACAAGTTTATCTTCCCAGGTGCAGAACAAAGACAAGAGGTCAGTCTTTCCTCCACCTGCCCAGAGACAACTACATGATTGGCTCTTGCTTTACTCCCTTTTTCTCTTTAGACCTTCACCTTGTCTTGTATAAAATGTAGATCTACTAGGTGCTAATGAAAGACACACCGGAATATAACTATTTGCCTTACTGCCTAGCTGCCCTTCTTCCTACGTGCCTTCCCCACTTTAGAGATATGTATAAATACTAAACCTTCTGAAAGCCTCTTTGGATGGGTGATTTTCCTGGATTTGCTCTAATGCTGTCTTAAGAAACCTCAGTCATTGAGACCTGTGTTTCAACTACTTACATTGGTTGCTACTCAATTGATGGAGATGAGAAGGTACTGCAAAGGAAGAGGCCTTCAGGTTGTCCTTGCAGTATTGATGTGGTCAGTCAGGGAAGGAGGAGAAGGACATTGCAGACAAAGGGACAAACACCAAAGTCAACATTACAACATGTTTGCATATCAGTTTTCTATGTGGGCAAAGTTGTGAAAAGCTTGAACAAGAAATGTAAGTACTTTTGCTCTTGTCAAAATAGCAGCCTAGATATTCTAAAAGGTCCTTCTACTTTCCAACAACAATATGGTGACTGATAATCTACTTTCTAATGCAATGTGGGCTTCCAGAAAATACCCATAGCTCTCCATCCCACAACAAAAAATACTGTTATAGTGAACCGGAGGTTTCTCTTCAAAGAATCAGTATGTCAATATGTTCAACTTTCTTATTCTGTAATTCTCTACTTCAAAGTTTAACTTCCTTGTAATTGTAGTAAACAACCTTCTCCTCTGGTTCTAATCAGTACTTCACATCTACCCGCCCCCCACCATCCCATCCTGACTCATCCCCCTGGCTACCTGATCTACCTGCTCTGACACACCCATCACCGTCCATCCCACCAAAACACCCACCCTGACACTCCAGCCCAGACCCTTACTCTTTTTTTAAAAAAAATAGTGAGTCAGAATTAGTATAGTTTGTGTGGTCTAATCCTAGCCAACAGGGGATGACACAGCAATAGGGACGACCTCCGTCAGGCATAAGTGCCCCTTCCCACCTTGTCCAAGCTGTGGTGACCATCACTGCTCTGTCCTTGCACCCCACACCCCTCTATAGAAGTAAATTGCCTTGCTGAGAGGACGTATCTTAGAGTGCTATTTCTTTTGTAGCATCAAAATTTTACTTATAACAATACAGAAAAGTCTATTTCTATATCTCATACCCATTTTCATGCTAAGGACAACTAAAGAAGATAAAGCAAAAAAAATTTTTTTTTTCAGAGATGGCGTCTTGGTCTCACTCTGACTGCAGGCTTGACATCCTGGACTCAAGTGATCTTCCCACCTCAGCCTCCCAAGTAGCTGCGACTACAGGCACCCATCATGACGCCTGGCTAATTTTTAAAATTTTGTGTAGAGATGCAGTTTTGCCATGTTCCCAGGCTGGTCTGAAACTTCTGGGCTCAAGTGATCCACCCGCCTCGGCCTCCCAAAGTGCTGGGATTACAGGCGTGAGCCACCATGCCCAGCCCAAAAAAAGTTTTTTAAGCACCTAGAAATCACCGATGTTACTAGAAAAGGGGTCTCAACCCAGATCCCCAAGAGCAGGTTCATAGATGGCATGCCATAAAGAATTCAGGGCAAGTATCAAAGCATAGTGAAATTAAGATAGTTTATTGGGCACTACTTGTATTGCAGAGTAGGGTATCCTCAAAAAGCAAGAGGAGGAATGCCCCTACCTAAAACATAATATTTGCTTATATAGGGTGTTAGAGCTAAAAATAATGTGCTTTATTATAAAAGCTCGTGATCAGCTTGTGACAGGCTATTAGTATTGTTATTCTCTTCTGCAACTATTGATTTCAGCAAGAATCTGTGAGTATATTATTACTTTTAAAGTGAAATTCTTAAACTAAGAATGCTTTTTCTTAAAATATTGGGACACTTCCATAAGTTCTGAGTCTTACTTAATTAGCACCATTAACTTGTTTCCTTAACCATAAACATCTTGTGACCAAGAGTACCTAACTTCCTTGGAATGTAACCCAGCAGGTTTGGCTTTATGCAGTTTTTATTCAAAGTGGAGTCACTCTGGTTTGGATGCCTCTGACACCAAAGAGCTTACGGGCTCCTAAGAAGTTACCTGGCACAAAGATGATTATCTAGTGAGGTGGAGCCAGCACTCAGTCATTTTTTTTCCTAGGTAAGTTTCTCACCTGAGCAAGATGGCTGAGAGGCTGAGTGGCATAAAGAAGGAACAAAAGTGCCAGCCACAAAAGGAAATATGGGTAAATTGGACTGCATTAAAATTGAGTTTGTTAAAACAAAAAGAAACAAGTAAAAAGACAAGCTATGAAGATATTAGCAACACAAATAATTAGCAAAGAATTAGATTTCAGATATATAGGAATTTCAAAAATTCAATAAGGAAAAGACAAAAAATCTAATAAAGAAAATCTTTCCCAATTATAAGCAGGTAATTCACAGAAGCAGCAGTACAGAGGGTAAGTAAACATGGTAAGGTGTCACCAGAGAAAGGCAAATAAGAACAATATACTGGACAGATGCAATGACTCATACCTGTAATCCTAATACTTTGGGAGGCTGAGAGTCATGGATCACTTGAGGCCAGGAGTTCGAGACCAGCCTGAACAACATGGCAAAACTCCATCTCAGGCGGCTGTAGTCCAAGCTACTCAGGAGGCTGAGGTGAGAGGATCACTTGAGCGTGGGAGGTGGAGGTTGCAGTGAGCTGAGATAGCACCACTGCACTCTAGCCTGGGCAACAGAGCAAGACTCCATCTCAAAAATAAATATAAAATAAAATAAGATACCATTTTATACCTTTGCTAGCAAAATACAGAAATCTGATAACCCTAAGTGTTGATGAGAATATCAAGCAATGGGAATTTTATATGCAACTGATGGAAATTTATAATAAATTGGTTCAGACATTTCAGGAATAAAATGGATATGATATGCTAGTTTTGAATGTTTACATACTCTGCAACCCAGCAATCCTACTTTTGGGGACTATACCCCAGCAAAACACTGGTGTATGTGTGCCCAGAGACATGAATAAAAGCATTCACAGCAACAGTGTTGGAATACTGATGAAAATAAAATAGAAGAACTTAACTGATCATAGATGAGGCAATGATTTTATATATATATATATATATATATACATATATATATATATATATATATATATATAGTGGTATAGTCACACAAATATACAACTGTGGAAGTAAATGAACATGTATGAATTATAATGTAATAATCTAGTAAGTTGCTGGTGCTGCTTGTGTGCTCGTTCAGTGTGGACCTGGTACCTCTTTTGTGAAGTGGCAGCTGAGGAGACTCTGGCGCTCGCCATGGCCGTAGAAAAGCCCAAGGAAGGAGTCAAGACTGAGAACAATGATTGTATTAATTTGAAAGTGGTGGGGCAGGATGGTTCTGTGGTGCAGTTTAAGATGAAGAGGCATACACCACTTAGTAAACTAATGAAAGCCTATTGTGAACGACAGGGATTGTCAATGAGGCAGATCAGATTCCAATTTGACGGGCAACCTATCAATGAAACAGACACACCTGCACAGTTGGGAATGGAGGATGAAGATACAATTGATGTGTTCCAACAGCAGACGGGAGGTGTCTACTGAAAAGGGAACCTGCTTATTTACGTCAGAACTCTGTTCTTTAAAGACCAAGTTTACATTCTCAATTAGAATACTGCAACTTGGTTCCACCACATCCTGACAACTACAGTATAGTTTTCTCTATTCTTTCATTTTCCCCTTCCCCATTCCTTTATTGTACATAAAGTAACTGGTATATGTGCACAAGCATATTGCTTTATTTTTTTAACAGCCAATGGTATGTTTTGATTGACATCAAGTGGAGATGGGATGGGGAAAAATACTTATTCTGTGAAAATACCCCCTTTTCCCATTAGTGGCATGCTCATTCAGCTCTTATCTTTATATTCCAGTAAGTTATTCTGTTCTCACTGTTTTAACAAAAAAACAACATAAAAATCCTTGCATGCCTTGTTTGATTGGAGACTTTTAATGTTTTTCATTTATCATTGTAAAACCAAGGACAATTTTATAACTTTTTTGTATGTAGCTGTTACATGTAGGGCAATCTGTCTTTAAGAAAGGATAAATTACTCTAAAACAAACAAACAAAAAGAATCCTAGATAGTTTTCCCTTCAAGTCAAGCATCTCATCGTTTAAATAAACTTCTTGTTTAAAATGAAAAAAAAAAATCTAGTGAGTTGTAGAAAATTACATATTATGATGCATATTTTCTAAAGCTTAAAAAACTAATAATTAGAAATATATTTATATATCATAAAATATATGAATTAGTTATAACATTGAATGAAAATAGTAAGTTGCAGAAGACTAGTGTATAACACCACTGACACCATATTTGTAAAACTCTAAAATAAGCAAGGTTAAACATTTATTGTTTAGAGACACATAGAGAGATGCGGAGTTTTACATGTAAAATTACCTATAAAAGTCAACAGCACATTGACATGGTAAACAAAAAGTTCAAAATGGTATATTCCTGGCATGGAACAGGGGGCTGGGATGGTGGAGGGCCACATAGGAAGCTTCAATAGAATTTGTGATGTTTGTTTCATTCTCTAGGTGATGTGTTCACTGGTGTTCAATTTATTGTTTTTAAATTGATGAGTATGTTGCATATCTTCTATTGTAGTATCAAACATTACAAAATACAATTTTAATTAACTAAAAAAATTATTTCTTCCAAGATGGCTATTCTTCCATCTCCTTCCTTGAGTGCATTTTTTTACACTGTTGAATTGAATGAGGGTTAGACCCGATAGAAGGAGAAAGTGTTTTGTAAGATGAAATATGCAAGTGCTGTCTAAGCTCAGCTCAGAACTAATGGTCTTCCCAGATGGGACGTTGCATAAGTATTATATAAAATGACAGAACCAATTCTTCGTTACTCTCCATTACTCGTGTTTCAATTTGGTGGCTCACCTTTTAGTGTGAGTCCCGTCTTTAATACACCTCGCTCCAGAGTGGATGTCAACTTCAAATGGTTTTTGACTGTCAAGGGCCTTCCCATTCCACTTCCATAAAATGGAAGGAAAACCACAGATTTACCTATTTTAATGGAAGGGTGTAAAAAGCTTCTTTGTTTAAACATACATTAAACACTTTGTTACCAAACATATTGGAAGAATACAAAGTGACAGTTTGTGATACATTTAAGTTATGTAATTTTAATTCAGATTGGTTTTTCCCTATTACAGGTCTCCGGGCAAATGAGGCAAAAATGTAACTACCCTCACCATCCCCACTCCTATCCCAGCACTCCTGCATAAACATTCCCATCATTTCTAATTTCTGCACCAAAGTTCTTCCTATCACCTACCTCTTGCTACTGGGGTAGGTGGGACATAAGGAGGTTGGGAAGGTGAGTGGGTGGGGGTGTGGGCAGGGGCAGCTGTAGGGGTTTGAGCTGACATAGTACAAACAGCAGGAATGAAAGGAATCAGAATCACATTGCAGGCTGTGAAGCAGATAGAGCCTGTGTATTGCAGTTACACAGCTCTAAGTGTAAATCCTCAGCTCTGACACTTTTTAGGTGGCTGACAGTTGACAAGTTACTAAACTTCTCAGAGCCTCAGCTTCCTTATCTACATAAGTGGTTAATAATATCTGTGTCCTAGGGCTGTAGTGAGAATTCAATTACATTTATAAGTTGAAATACTCAGTATACACTCAACTATAGTGCTGTACTTGTCTTGGATGAATATGCAGAAATTAGGGAGTTCTAGGCTTTTGATAGAGATAGGCTGGTTTACTTGCTCATTCTTGAATGCAGGTTTCTTGACATTCCTTTTCACTGTTGAATCTGTTTCCTGAGCCATTACAGCCACTGAACCAAAATCGGGCACAAGAGTTGACCTGTTTGTCATAATACCATCGAACCACATATTCACCACAGTTTCCAGGCTTCAAGGCTTCCAAACATCTAGGATCTACAGTGAGAAAAGGATAATGTATTACAGATTTTCCTTATACTGAAGACATAAAAAATAAAAACCTTATAAAGTTATGTAAATAAACTATTTCTTCTTCATGCACACTAGCGGACCAACCAAGAAAATATGGTTCTAAGCAAGTGAAACAAGGATTTCCTAAAACCCGAAATAGTTCCCTCACTACCTGAAACTCTACCACTAGATATTAATTCTTTTGAAAACATGAAAGTTTTTGGTCTTCATGAAATCGTATTAAAAATGCTTATTTCCCTGAAAGCCTAAGTAAGACTTCATTGGCTAATACTTTTGTGGGGATTAGTTAACAGGAGAAAGACAGGACTTCCTTCATTTACATTAGATTTTATTTACAATCAAATTAATATTTGGAATAAAAATTATTTCCATTTTCTGTTCACATTTCCTCCCAGTCTGTTCACAGAAAGCACCACCATGATCACATGCAATTGCCCACTATGAAAGAAAAACTTCTCAAGTTACCAAAAAAAAAAAAAAAATTAAAATGAGGGGCTCTCTTTATATTACAATTATCTTTTTAAAAGAGCAGCCCTAAGACCAGGTGTAGTGGCTCACACCTGTAATCCCAGCACTTTGGGAGGCCAAGAGGGGCAGATCATGAAGTCAAGAGACCGAGACCATTCTGGCCAACATAATGAAACCCAGTCTCTAATAAAAACACAAAAATTAGCTGGGTGTGGTGGTGCATGCCTGTAGTCTCAGCTACTAGGGAGGCTGAGGGGCAGGAGAATCACTTGAACCCAGGAGGCAGAGGCTGGAGTGAGCTGAGATTGCGCCACTGCACTCCAGCCTGTCACTGAGTGTGACTCCATCTAAAAAAAAAAAAAAAAAAGCAGCTCTTGCAGGACACTAAAAACATGATATGATTTTCTAATATCATATAGTCTTATCGTAGAAATATATCTACTATAAAAAAGCATAGGACAGCTATAACAACAAAGCCACATTGTCCTAATAAGGTTCCTTTAATTATGGAACTCCTCATTTGCTAAATTCCTTTTTATTGTGTGGTACTCTGGAGTGCCTTGATTAATATTTCCTAGTTGAAGAAGTGATTCCAAGGTTGGAGAAGCCAAAAAACAAACAAACAAAAAACCAAATAGATAATTGCTGTCTGGGACTTATATGTCATAAGCTTTATTTTGCAATACCTAAACGAGCCCTATCTCTATCTTCCTTAAACATTTCCCCAGATTTGGAGTATGTCTTGGTTCATTTATTTTCTAAAACTTACATCTAAATCTACCTCTACTATGAAGACCCCCTAGACCAAATGGAAATGAGCCATAGATTTCTACTACCTCTGCCCTTAAAAACAAAACCAAATAATGTATATTGCGTAATTCATTTTCAAGCTAATCTAAACTTCCTTTGAGCACAAAAAAGTCTCTCATGTTCAACAGAAAATATGTATATAATAATATTTTTTCTATAGATATTAACTTCATAGAAAATATGTTAATGAATCAGAATCTAGATTGTAGCTTCTCATTCCTGTGTAATAAAAGGGTCAAAAAATCAAATGTCTACATGTGTGAAGGGCACATGTAAGACAATAGGGAGCAGTAGGGACTACAGAAACAGGAGAACACAATCCCCTCTAAAGGCATTCAAATTAAAATAATAAACACTATAAGAGCGTTGAAATTCTTTATAGACCAAATTTACTCCACTGCCAGCCAGATTTGAAATTCTACATATACTCCAATGAAAACTATATTTTGTCCAGTTTGTTTAGAATCATAACATTTCCTCTCTGGGTAACCCTGTGCCTTCCTCACATTGTAGATACAGTGGCATATTGGCAGATCTCTCTTTGTGCACCAAATTTTCTGGCTGTAGAATCAAAATGGAACTTGGAGTTCTGGTTTACCTACCCTCTGCCCCAACCACAGGGGAGCTAAGCAGTGGCCTGGGGGCGGTGGTGGCCTCAGATGAGGTAGTTGCAGGCACAGCATCAGCCCAGGTTGGCTCTGGAGCCTCATTCTCTTCATCCTGGTCTCTGGTGACACTCAACTACACAAAAAAATTCACACTTTGTGTTTCTGATAATACCAAGTAAAAAAAATACTAGTTTGCTTTTGGGAACATTTAAGGAAAAGTTCAGCCATGCTGTGTTTCTTCAGCTCTCTGATATTAACTATTTCAAATAAAACTCAGGAAATAATGCCCCTCCACTGTGTCATGCATCCCTAAATACCCAAGTTGTAAACACACACACACACACACACACACACACACACACACAGCCCACCTCCAGGCACAGATGCTTTAGTGCTGGGACATCCAAAGCAGGTGTGAAAGATGTGAGGTTGGGAGGAGTTTATTTTCATTCTTTTCTTAGCCACTGCTATAAGAAAATAACCACTCATTTCTTTAACATTTTTATGGCCTTTCTCCGTTACCTAACACTAGACAGCTTAACCGTATATTCCAAAATATTTACCATTAACTCAATCAATTTTGAGATTGGAAATTAGGGTAGCAGAAGACAATAATACAGCTGAAATAAAAACAACACCAATCACTTTTTGATTGCTTACCCAAATCTCAGCTGCAGACACCTTTGCCTTCTCTTCCTATTATCAGACCCCAGCTAATGCCAAATGCTGTAGGATGCTTAACTTCTAAAATGCTCTAAGAAATTATCTAAAGAACAAAGGATTTTCATTTGAAAAGCAAATTTTCTGGACTAATACTTCCAAGTTTCATCCAAATTTATGATATCTAACAAAACAAGGAAGAAAGGTGTTTTACTTTTTTTAAAAAAATAATGTCTTTATAGTAGAATGATGTATAATCCTTTGGGTTTATACCCAGTAATGGGATTGCCGGGTCAAATGGTATTTCTAGTTCCAGATCCTTGAGGAATTGCCACAATGTCTTCCACAATGGTTGAACTAATTTACATTCCCACTAACAGTGTAAAAGCATTCCTATTTCTCCACATCCTCTCCAGCATCTGTTGTCTCCTGACTTTTTAATGATCACCATTCTAACTGGCGTGAGATGGTATCTCACTGTGGTTTTGATTTGCATGTCTCTAGTGACCAGTGATGAGCTTTTTCAAATACGTTTGTTGGCTCACAAATGTCTTCTTTTAAGAAGTGTGTGTTCCTATCCTTCACCCACTTTTTGATGGGGTTTTTTTCTTGTAAATTTAAGTTCTACCATAAAGATACATGCACATGTATGTTTTTTACAGCACTATTCATAATAACAAAGACTTGGAACCAACCCAAACACCCATCAATGATAGACTGGATAAAGAAAATGTGGCACATATACACTATGGAATACTATGTAGCCATAAAAAAGGATGAGTTCATGTTTTTTGCAGGGACATGGATGAAGCTGGAAACCATCATTCTCAGCAAACTAACACAGGAACAGAAAACCAAACACCACATGTTCTCACTCATAAGTGGGAGTTAAACAATGAGAACACACGGACACAGGGAAAGGAACATCACACACTGGGGCCTGTTGTAGGGGTGGGGGACTAGGGAAGGGATAGCATTAGGAGAAATAACTAATGTAGATGACGGGTTGATGAGTGCAGCAAACCACCATGGCACATGTATGTCTATCTAACAAACCTGCACGTTCCTCACATGTATTCCAGAACTTGAAGTATAATTAAAAAAAAAAATCATGTCAGTTATTCTTGAGAATTGCCAGGAGCTAGACAAATCTTTTATGGGAATAATTATATTCTTTTTTCTTTTTCAAAGTTTTCCTTGGATTCCAGCTGTATGCAGTTGAATCAGCCATTCACTTGAGTCCTGGCACTTGGTTATTTATCCTTGCCAAGGTTTCTCTTGCTTATTTGTTTGCTTTTTTGTTTATTTATTTAAATAGTCAAATCTGTGACTGAGGTAGTTTTCTATGCCTTTTTACCCAGGTATCCTGGTGTACTGTCATCATTAGCTGTCCTCTGACACCTAAGCTGTTCTATTGCTTTTGATTTTGTGTGTGTGCACATACTCAAGGGAAAGACTAATTAGTACCATTACTCACGTATGTGTATTTTTCACAGTGATTAAATTACTATTAGATGACTCAGAGCAAAGATTTCCATTAGGATTGGTTATTAGCGCTATATAAAGGGCACACAATTTAAATACAATAGGAACTTTTCACTGCCCCCTAAACACAACTTTTGGTACAAGTGGAGGAAAAAAATTATGGATTACTTGAGGTTCATCTTTCTTTCAGAATAATCCTGTATGCACATACAGCAATTTGAATGTGAACTTTTAAAAATAATCATTATACTAGAAAATTTAAGGCTAGAGGAAAAGATTATTGGTCCCTTCTTTTCTTTTTTATTTTTTATAGAGATGGGGTCTTGGTATGTTGCCCACCCTGGTCTCAAACTCCTGGCTTCAAATGATCCTCCCACCTTGGCCTCCTGAGCCCAGCACTGGGTCTCTTATTTTCTACTGGGGGGTGGAATACAAAGCTATAAATGATGAAACTTCCCAAAACTTATTGGTAAGCTAGTACCAAACCTTCAAGAAGAAAAGTACTGTTGTTTTTTCCCTGCAGGTATTTAATTTCAAGCAAGAAATATAAACATAAGAGTCAACTGACATTAGTCTACACTTAATAAAAGCCAACTGACATTAGTCCACACTTCAGATATATGGTCTAGAAGGTGAGGATGTTCCATTGAAGAGATGGGCTAAGTAGCATGGTTTTCTTCAAGGAATTAACTCAGCCTTCAAGTCTTTACCTTGTTCAAGTCCTGAGTCCTCAGAAGTTATTTTTTACCTCTTCTAAGTTTAGGAACGTGTGTTTTCTGTCTCAATCACATAATCATTTGGACATTTTGACATCTGTTAACATTACACCACAGATTCCAAGACAAGAAAAATTAACTTTAATAAATGAAAATAATTTCATTAATTTTCTGGCTCAGTGAGATGTCAGATTATTTCAACAAATGCATAATTATGGCTTGCAATTTTTATAATTTCCTTACTACAAAAGCAAGCATGTTAATTGAAGGGAATTTTAGAAAATGTGGATATTAAAAAAGAGAAAATAGAAATCAGAAGTAATTCTACCTTCTAAAGATAATCATTGTGGGTATTCAGGTGTATTTTTCCCCAGTCTTTTTTTCTATGTGCATATACTTTTTTTGTTTTTACAAAAAAATACTGTATGTTTGGTTTTCTATGCTATATACTATTTTAAAATATACTATATTATGATCATTCTGTATATTTCACTGTGACTCTTTAACTTGTATTGTATTGTATTGTATTGTATTGTATTGTATTGTATTGTATTTTTGAGACAGCGTCTCGCTCTGTTGCCCAGGCTGGATCGTGCAGTGGCACAATCTTGGCTCACTACAACCTCCACCCCCAGCTTTAAGCAAT
>CAUYLG010060627.1:0-22807 GCA_963573385.1 Cacajao melanocephalus
CCAACATCTTCTCCTTGCCTCCAACCCCTCGGCCCCCGCCTGCCCATTCCATTCTCCCGACACCCTACCCAGGTCGCCGATGCCACCGCGCTCCTTGCGCTCCCTTCCCCGTGGGGCCCTAACCGCTAACACCTGCCTGCGTGCGGTCCTCCTGCGGCTCGCACGCCTGTGGGCCAGAGGCCGCGGGATCCCTGCACACAGCCTGGCAGGCGAGCGCAAACCCGGAAAGATAGCCCATGAGGAATCCCCGGTGGAAGCTTTAGATCCCCGTCACGGGCCCACAGATGCCTGGCCCCGCCGGGACCAGCTCTGCGCCACACCGCATTTCCACGTGGGAAACCGGGACCTGGGTCGGCCCAGCCACACCCAGCGCGCCTTCTCCCGGGTCTGCCAGCTGCGGCTCTGCCAAAGCGCTCCTCTGCTGCACTGTGGCGCTCCGGCCTCTCTACCGGCCGATCGAGGCCGAAAACGGGCCGAGTAGCATGTACCAGCCGTGCAGGTGTCGGGGCTGGGGGTGGGGGTGCCCCTTCACCGCCCCCTCTCGCTGACACCCCCACTCCCAACCTCGGCTGAGGGCCCGGTCGGAAAAGGACTTTGGGTCTGGGCCGGGGATCCGCGCTCAGCCAGGCCCGCCACAGCTCATCTACCCACATGGGCCTTCGCTCGCCGGCCAGGGCGGGTCTTTTTCCTTGGGACCCCGGCGGCAGAGCAAGTGCTAGATGGGACGAGTCGGCCCCTCTCCCTCCGCGCGTTGCGCCCATGTTCCCTCTTGACGTGACGGGAGCCTCCCCTTCTGCTCGCCCCTTCGGACCAGGCTCTCGTGGACGCTGCAGTGGGACAGACGCTTACCGCAGTGTTTTAGCAGTGACAGGCGGCCTGTGGCTCTTTTCACTGTCCCAGCTTCCCTTAGCGTCTTCCGTGAGAGCATGGGTGGTTCAGCGGTAGGATTCTCCCCTGCCACGTGGAAGGCCTGTGTTCGATTCCCGGCCCATGAAGCGCGACATTGAATTTTGGTGCTTCAGCATCAACGCATAGCTGTGCTCCCCTCTACCGTCTGCTTATGGTGTGGTCCGGTAGAACGTGTCCTGCCCCTGCTCCCAGGCGTGATCCGCCTCTGCCCGCTCCCCTGCCTCTCTCTGAACTAGTGGAAGACGCCACCGCGCCTTACCTCACCTTGGTAACAGCACCCCCTCCAAACCTAAGAGCGCGCCAGACACCAGCAAAGGCGGCCTCCTGGTCCGGCTTCTCGTCATTGTCCTGCCACCGCCACTGCCCCACGCATTTCACTTCAAGGAATGCCGCCAGACAGCATGAACTTGGGCCCACTGGTCCCAGCTTTTCTGTTTAGTTTTTTACCTCTTCGTCTCTCCCCGCCACTGGCTTCCCACCTCCAGAAAATAATGGCATGGTTTCCCATCCAGTAGCAAGGAAGTGGGACTTGTAGGGACACATCACGTGTCACATTCTTCTCAGTGTTACACGCCACCACACGAGTAAACTCTCCTCCCGACCTAACCCTCATCCACCGCTTGTGTCTAGGATCCTGCCCTGCTCCTGTCTTGCTTCTACAGCTGGGACCTCTTTTTATCTCATTCCCAACACGTGCCTGAGACTTGAATGTGCATCCTGAATACAGCTTACAGAGGTCTCTACCAAGTTTCCACGCGATGCACAGTGACTGGGTTTCTTTTACAGCAAGTTTTGATTTGGATTGTAGACCCTTTTTACAGCAGAGTCTGATATTGAGAGCGACTGTCTGGCAGCCAAAGGTTTCCCCTAGAGGACAGCAATTCTGCTACGTTATGTGAAGGTATACAGAGAGTTGTGCCATTTCCCAGGGTTTGATAGCTTCTGTTACCAGTAAGACCACTGCTGCAATTACCCAGAGGCATGCTGGCCATCCTTTACCCAATCAAGTTCTTTACTTAGATAGCCAACTTGTTGCTGAGCTGGTCTTCGGGTTTGAGTTAAAACTCCCAGTGCCATTCCTTTTCTTTCCAATATGTAAGTTTCGAAGGCCCTCCCTATGGAAACGCTTAGGGCTGGTGACTTAAGTAAGTCTTGTTTTAGCTGGTTAATGGCCTTTTGAGCTTCAAGTTCCCAGGTTAGGAAATGAGTTTTAGCCACCTGAGTTTCTTTTCCGAGGTGTTATCAGGGGTGAACTGTCTCATCGTACAGTTCTATAGGTATCCATAGTCTGCAAAATCCTGTAATGTCTCAAAATTCTCTTAGTTGCTTGAGGGTCTTAGGAAGGGGGAAGTAGGAAATGGGCTCTTTCCTTTTTATCCCTAATGCTCTGGTCCCTTCAGACAACAGTAAACTCAGGTGCTTTACTGAGGTTTGGCAGGGCTGGGACTTGGATTTTGAAGCCTCATCTCTTCTGTCAGCTAGGAAATTAAGAAGAGCTTCTGTGTCTTCCTGAGAAACTTTTTCAGTTGGGGCACAGTGTATGATGTCATCTACATATTGCAAGATACTGACCCAAGAATGCGAAAACTCAGAGAAGTCTTTTGATAGTGCCTTTCCAAGCAAGTGAGGACTGTTTTGAAATTCCTGAGGCAGTACCATCATGTTAACTGAGTGGTTTGGCCAGAGGGATCTTCAAAGGGAAACAGGTATTGAGAGTTAGGATGTAATGGTACAGAGAAAAAGGCATCCTTTAGATCTAGGACTCTGAACCATTTAGTTCCCTCGGGTATTTGAGTTAGCAAGGCATAGGAATTAGGGAACACTGGATGAATTGGGACTATGGCCTCATTAATGATGCAGAGGTCCTGAACTAGTCTCCATTCCCCATTGGGCTTTTGTACTCCTAATATTGGGGTGTTGCAGGGGTTTTTACTGGGTTTGAGGAGTTCCTGCATTTTGGGGTTATTAATAATGGCTTCTAGCTCTTTCCTAGCTTTTGGCTTTAGGAGATATTGTCTCTGGTTAAGAAAAGTAGCATTCTTAACTTTGATCTGGATTGGCCTAGTGGTTAACCCTTGACCACCTATTTTTCCTTGTTGCCCATGCTTCTGTATTAATATTAGCTTCCACCAGGGGGAGACAAAGAGTTTCTTCTGGGGCTATAAGGATACTGGCCGCTATGTCAGCTAAAATGTCTCTACCTAATAAAAGAGTGGGACTTTCAGGCACAATTAAGAAGGCATGCATAAATAATAGGTCCCCTTAACTAAGTAGTGGGCTGAGAAAAAGGTTAGAATCTTTCCTGAGACACCCATTATGGTTGTGCTATGGGAAGAGGGAGACCTGGATTGCAAAGGAAAAGACAGAGACTGGATCTAGTGTCCAGAGGGAGGTCCACTCTCCTTCCTTCAATTTCCAGAATCACCTGGGTCTCCTGAGCAGTAACGGAAGTTTGAACCTCTGAAGCCAGGGTTTTGAGCTCTGGGACCCATCAGTCCTGTTGGACCATCTGTGAGATTGGTTCTGACCCCAGTGACCTTCATCTCTGGGGACAGTCCAATCTCCAGTGGCCCCTAATACCAGTTGGACAGGGTCGAGATGGCTTCTTCTTGCAGCCTGGACAGTCTTTCTTCAAGTGCCCTGACTTGCCACACTGGTAACAACTAGTGGATGCACCTTGGGGATCCTGGACTTTGCAAGTCTGCAAAGTAGCTACTAGAGACTCTGTCTTTCTCTTGTGTTTTCTCTCCTTCTCCTGGGCCTTTTCCTGGACCCTATTGTAAAAGACCAAGGTGGCCACCCTCAGGAGGTTTTCCAAGGTCCTATCTGGTCCTATAGCCTGCTTCTGCAGTTTCCTTCTAATATCGGAAGCTGCCTGTGTCATAAACTTGTTTTTTAGGATGAGCTGTCTCTTGACTGAATCAGGCGATAAGGAGGTGTGTTTTATTAGCACATCTCTCAGCCTTTCCATAAACGCTGAGGAATTCTCATCTGGCTTTTTGTCTATCATGAACAGTTTAATTAACAGGTTTGGCCCTAGTTCTTTGTAGGCCCTCCAATATGCACATTAAACAGTGTTTCCTTTTCCATTCATCTTTGGAGTCATTGGAGTTCCATTCAGGGTTGTCAGGAGGTACCACCTCTCTTCCTATTGGGAATGATAATTCCCTTATTTCTTTGCCTTCCCTATTTTCTCTTTTCCTTTTTGGCCGACTACAGGAGACATATTGCTTATCTCCAAACTTCTCTGTTGTCTGTAGAGCTGACTGTTTTTCAGCTGTGGTTAGGGTTTGGCTTAAGAGCAGCGTAACATCCCTTCATGTGAGGTCAAACACTGGAGTTAAATTTTGGAAAGCTTCTATATACTTATCAAGGTCATCAAAAAATCAGCCTGTCTCTCTTTATTTGCCTAAAGTAATGCAATGAGAAAGGAACTTAAACCCTAAGATGGTATCACCTTCGTTGGGCATTTCCTGTAGTGGTAAGAGCAAAATTGGGAGGGTGGGGAGTTGTGGAGATGGTGGAACTGGAGGAGCTGATGGCAATGTTGGAGGGTGCCCTGAATAAGGCGGACAAAAAGGGCCAGGACTCTCAATTGCTGCCTCAGATGGTTCCCCAGAAGTTGCTTCTCTAGTTTTGGGGAATAATTCCCTTTCCGCCTGCCTGATATGACTGCTAAAAGAACTGAGTTGATTGTGCAGTGCTTGAAAAGGTCTAATAAGAAGGCCTTGCCCTTGTGCAAAAGCAGAGTTTCAGGGTCAAAGGAGTGTCAGTGCTTCAGAATGCACTCAAAAGGAGTCCTTGTTCCCTTCCTCCTTTGGAGTGGCCCAAGGTAGAGAGGAAGATAGTGGGGGCATGCCCCAACTGTTTTCCCTCCTTGGTTCCCTGGGTCCCAGCATCCACTAAAGGTGCCACCCATGGATGCAGACATGACCTGCAGCCATGGATCCAGAGGACCCAAGTGATGGAGTTAGTCACGCTCACCCATGTGACTCTATTCCTCTGCTTATGATTTCCCTTTGACTTCCTAGACTTGTTTGATCTGTGTGGCTCCCCGATAGATGGATCTCAGGAAAGACTAAGTAACAGTTGTATTTCGCAAGGCCTATTAATGGGGGAAGGTACTCGGTTGAATTCTATAATCTGCTATTGTGGCCTGGACTAAAGCATTTATTCTTAGGCAGTGATTGTGGTTAACTTCCAGACATAAAATCTCCTTACTATTTAAGTACCATTTTAATTGAAGGAAGAATGGATGTCTTAAAACATCTTAGGGACCGAATGGCAGTTTTCCTGCTGATGGAACAGTACTGGGGCTAAATTTGGTTTTGGAGGACACTTTCTTCCTTGTTGTTGAGTTTTCCTATTCATAAATGGGGCATACAGCCTGGTCTCTAGAATAAGGGAGCAAAAAGGGAGGAGAATTAGAAAACTAGAGTGTTTTGGCAAAGGGCTGACAAGATGCCTCATTGAGAGGATTTCTATTCCACTAGGTGGTGCTGTTGAAATACCACGTGCTCTCTAAACCCAGGAATGAGAGATGGGGGCAAGGGTGGGGTTGTAGGGGGAAACGTTTTATTCCTAGAAAATCATAAAAATGGCATTCCCTTGAGCTATATTCCTGGTTACTATGGCATTTCCTGACCTTGACTAGCAGAATTATTTTCCTGAGCTGTATAAATTCCCACAGCATTGCATACAGAGATTGGATAGGAGACATGGTGATTATGCACAGGAAAGGAGGAAAATTGTCATAGGAAAAGCTGGAGATCCTGTTGCTGACACCCAACAGTGTAACAGTTGGAGGCTTGGGTTAGTCCAGGAGCCTTCAGGTAATCATGGGGTGTGGCCCTGGACTGGAACCGTCAGTTGCCTCTGGACCTTTTCCAGCCCCATATGACGGCTAGGCTCTCCATGAAAGAAAATTAATTTAAACAGAGCCAACTTTCCCAGCACTCTGTGGCCACTGGAGTATTCAGTAAGTTCCCCCCAACAAGTCTGTCATCTGAGTCTTTAAAGTGGCCACTTTAAAGGTTTTTAACAGGCCATCAAACACTTGGTTTTTAGTTTGATTTTAAAATTGAGGGCAGAAGGCCCTGAAATGAAAGTAAGATTTGGAGTCTGCGCCTATCCTCACCCTTCTGATGAATCTACCTTGGATCCTAGACAAGACCCCACAATGAAATGGCCTCATTGTCTGAGGTGATACCCAAGGTTCTTTGTCTCACAGTCAGGGAAATCAAGGATGTGAACACACAAAGAGTGAGGTTAAGAGCAGAACTTTAATGGGTGAAAGAAAGAGAATAGCTATGTGCTGGAGAGAGGGTTCCCAGAGTAATGGGTTGCCAGATCTGCAGTAAAACACGGGGTTTTATAGATGCCTGGTGAGGAGGCAGTGTTTAATTTACATAGGGTACAAAAGATTGGTTGGATTGGATGTGCCATTTGCATAGGGTGCAAAAACCTGGTTAGGACTAGGTGTGCCACTTGCCTAGGATGCAAATTTCTGGCCGCCCCCACTCTAATCTTTTATAATCTTTTATCATGCAAGTGAGTCTTCTGCCTGAACGGGGCCATGTTGCCTGTTCCTTTACTGTACACGTGGTAATAAAAAAAAGGGAAGATGGAGCCTGCATGTTGGATATGCCTGACCCCCAGGGAGCCCTCTTCTGTTGGCACAGCTGCTGGCATCCCCCTGTGTAAGCTTCCAGCTTGCTTATCCATGTTTGCAGCTCTATTTCTAGGCTGCTCTTTGTTAGAAAAAAATAATTTCTTGGGCTGCTTTTTGTTAAAAGGGAAGCTCTTCTGAGGACTCTTTTACTTTCACTATCGGCCTAAATAATTTCTTTCTAACTCCTGTGTCATTGTGGTCGCCAGTGGACCCACCACAACCACCACCATCACCACCACCACCAGCAGCACCACACACTGTCACTCGCATCTGGCCACTGAATGTGCCAGGACTCTCCAGAAGCACTGCTTTCATTAAGTCAAGACTGGTGGCTGACAGGTGGCTTCTCTCTCTCGGCTGGGAGAGATCTGTGCCTAATGGTTGGGCCCCTTGCAAAAGCCACTCATGCCAACAAGCTCTCTGGCTTTTCCAAGGCATACCAGACCCTGAGCCCAGGGTTCTTGGTTGGGCTCCACATGTGTCAGCAGCTTTGGCAGGGGTGGCATCAGAACCTGAGGAGCTGAGACCGGAGGGAGGAGGAGCTGTGAAAACGACTCTTTTAGCATCATAATGTTTTTCTTCATCTGGACAGGATATAAATGGAATTCCTGTGATATGTTGTAACGTGAAGATTGTGTGGGGATCAACTGAGGGGATGGAGGGCATCCGTCCCGTCAGTATGTGTCAGCTCTCCCTGTTGGGAACATCACAGGCGCTGTCTTCCAGCTCTTTGGAAACACACACTCATACATCATTGTTACCTATAGTCACCTTACCCTGCGATGGAACATTAGAACGTATTCCTTCCATCGAACCGCAGGCTCATACCCCTTTCACCAAACTCTCTTCACCCCAATCACCCACGTGCCCTCTCCAGCCTCTGGTACCTACCTCCACCAGGTGGACTTTTTGAACTCCCATGATAGGAGTAAGTACCTGCCCTCTCTGTCTTTCTGTGAGTGGCTCATTTGGCGTTACATAATACCCTCCAGTTCCATCTGTGTTGCTGCAAATGAAAGAATTTTGTTCCTTTTTAATGGCCAGACAGTATGTCTGTCCGTGGTGTACATATGCTACATTTTCTTTATTCATTTCCCAGCTGATGGACACTTGGGTTGATTTGATATTTCTGAAATTGTGAATAGTGCTGCATTAAACATGAGGGTGCAGGTATCCCTCTAATATCTGGGTTTCCTTTGCTTTGGATAAATACCAGGTGCAGGATTGCTGGATTCAATGGTAGATCTACCTTTAGTTATCTGAGAGTGAGCAGGAATTTGTTTGTTTGCTTTGTTTTGTTTCAGGAAATCTTTATGCTGTTTTTCATGGTGGTTGTGCTTACTTACCTTGCTGACAATGGTGTCTAAGTCTTCCCTTTTGTCTCCCTCCTTGCCAGGATCAGTTATTTTTCCTTCTATTTAATGATAGTCACCCTAATCACGGTAAGATGACAGTTCATTGTTGTTTCAATTATCATTTCCCTGATAATTGGTGATGTTGGGCATTTTCTTCATACACGCATTGGCTGGCCATTCTCATGTATTCTTTGCCCACTTGTTAATGGTTTTAGATGGTTTTTGTACGTGGTGGTCAGTAGCCACCTGTTTGTGTGTGTGTGTGTGGGGGCGGTGGGGAGGTTCCTGGGCTTGCTTACTGTTTCTTGTGTATTCTGTATGTGAAAATGAATCTGGAGAGGCCTGGCTAGTTAGACCAACCTGGCAATGGAGGTTGAAGTGTGGAGAAAGAGGATCCACTGGGGAAAACTGCATAGCCAAACTGACCAGGAGCGTGTATGGGGAGGTGAATGTCAGGATAGACTTCTAGCCAACGTTTGTTTTTCACACAAAGAACAACAAGAACAACACACACACTAACAATGGATGTATATACACAAAGAGAAACATTTATACATATAAAGAATTGGCCAGGACTTTGCCATGGCAATCCTTCTATTAGCAAAATCTTTGTGACGGAAAGGTTACTTTTATTTCTGCTGAGGGCATCTTTGTCTACTGCTTTGGCCACCTGTCAGAGTCTTTAATTTCTGAGGTCAACACTTATGCCATCAAGTGCTCTGGCTGTCTCACTGGTTCAAGATCCTGAGCGGTGTGTATAAAAAATTAAGGTTGGCCAGGCGCGGTGGCTCACGCCTATAATCCCAGCACTTTGGGAGGCCGAGGCGGGCATATTAACTGAGGTCAGGAGTTTGAGACCAGCCTGACCAACATGGAGAAACCCTGTCTCTACTAAAAATATGAAAAATTAGCCAGCTGTGATGGTGCATGCCTGTAATCCCAGCTACTTGGGAAGCTGAGGCAGGAAAATCACTTGAACCTGGGAGGTGGAGGTTGCGGTGAGCCGAGATTGTGCCATTGCACTCCAGCCTGGGCAACAAGAGCAAAACTCCATCTCAAAAAAAAAAAAAAATTGAGGTTGTGTACTCTCATTTATGTTTCAAAAATTGTATTTAATTTACATATATTTATAGTAAAATGAGAAATCTTACATACTCATTTTTGGGATGTTGATGATGCATTAGTCTTTAATCAGATATTTCTGCAAGCATTCAGTGTGTTTTGTCATTTGCAGCATGGTGGACAGCCTGTGGATAAAGTGAAGGTAAATGTTATCTATGTAAAAACCAGGAGAGGACACACAGAAACACACTGAAAAGAAGGCCATCTGAAGGTGTAGGCAGAGACGCAAGTCATGTTGCCAAAGACCAAGGAATGTTAAGGATATTTGGGAGTCAGCAGAAGGTAGGAGGAGGCAAAGAAGGTCTTCCCTAGTGGGAAGCATGGGAAGGCTTCAGTGGGAGCATGGTCCTGCTGACATCTTGATTTCACACTTTTAATTTGCAGATCTGTGATAGAATAAATTTCTGTCATTTTATGCCAACCAGTTTGTGATAATTTGTTGCAGCAGTCCTGGGAAACTAATAAAACCTGCAAACTCACCATCTAGATTTTGTCTTTAACATCCTATTATGTAACCTCTTTATCACATGTCCATCCATCTGTGCAAACTTTTAATTTGTGATATTTTTTGCCTTTGATATTATTATTATTTTAAATATTTGGTAGTGCAGTGTTGCTGAAGTTCTGAGAAAATGGTCACTCTTATCCTTCTTTTTTGAATGTGAAATTATAGGACTGTTACTGGCAAGTGTGGGAATCCTACGTTCTTCTTAACTTGGAAGAAGGAATTCAGCCAAGAGACACATAACAAGAGTTAAGCAGTAGTTTATTGAAGTAAGATAAAGTACATTCCTAGAGAAGAATAGAAAACATCTCCAACCTGGCCTAGTAGAAAAAATTGTAGTAGCAGTGTCTATTTAATTAGACATTACATTCTGAAAGATGAGTCAGAGCAGGTTGCTCAAAAAAATGAGCCAGCAGCAGGTAGTGCTGGGTGACCCTCTCTATGAGAATCTTGCATAATTATTCATGAAAAGGCTTGAGGGCATGTCACTTACAAACATGTTTCAGGAGGTCCCTTTGGGTATGCATGCTCTGTGGTTGTACACGCTGGTATACATGGTGCAGTTCTAATTAGCATTTAAAATCTCCACCTAGGGGTGTGTTTTTACTATTAAAATGAGCAAAAGTATACTCTAGAGCAAGTTTCTGGAGGACTGTCTGTGTTCGCCAGTGGGGAAAATTCCTAGCATGATTATCTCCAGCTAGGGCCTGATAAGTCCCCTTCAGGGCTAGCGGAGCCTAACCACAAGGCCAAATGTAGCCAATCTTGCCACTGTCCTTTTGTTGGCTGTCAATGGGAAGCACTGACTGTAGTGGGTAGCATCTCCAGGACTTCTTTTACCAGGGTGCTCCCTTGCCTGCTCATTTCTGACTGTCTGCCTACTCTAATACTACAAAGTTTTTAAATAAAAATTTGGAAGAATGTATCTACATTTTAAATGTTTATTCTTAACCCTAAAAATTCCAATCTAGATATTTATCTTACTCAAATATTTGCAACCATTGGCAATGTTGTATCTTCATTGCTTCATTGTCTCTATTATAGAAAATTAGGAAATATGCCACATATTTATAGTTAAGAGCCTGTTTATGAGCTACATAACGCTATGTGGCAGTTTTAAAGGATGAGGGAGGAGTAGGTAAGTACATACGTCAGTTATACTTTTGTGGTAGTCAACCTCTAAAACAGCCTCTGATTATCACACCTTCTTCTATCTACATTCCCTGCAGATCACTCCCACATCGTATCATAATTTGTCTGTGTGAAAATAGGATATGGCAAAAATGAAGGTACATCCCTCCCAAGATTAGGTTTTAAAAGCCTATGGCTTTCATCTTAGGCTCCCTGTCCCTCTTTCTCTCTCTGTATCTCTCATAATTTACTTTCCAGGGAATCCAAGTGTCATTCTGAGAGAACACACAGTTATTTCAAAGAAGCCAGTAGACGTTTTGTAGGACATACAGGCAGCCTATGGAAACGCCCACGTGTGGAGGAGCTAAGGGTACCTAAGTGAGCAACCATCTAAATGAGCTTGGAATGGGGTTCTCCAGCCCCAGTTGAAGCTTCAAATAATGGCAGCCCCAGCCAACAGCTTGACTATAACCTCATGAGGACCCTGTGCCAGAACCATGAGGCTAGGCTAAGCTGCTCCTGGATTCCTGACCCACAGAAACTGTGACATAATGAGTATTTGTTAGCTTAAACTGGCAAGTTTTGCAGTAATTTATTATGCAGTCATAGATAACTAATATAAGTAGTTCATTAAAAAAGTAAATGGAATCAAAGTATAATCATATTGATGACAATAAATCATGTGTATGTATTTTTCATATAACCCCCTGAAATTCATGATATGACATGACGAGTAGGGATTTCTGTCATTTGTCCTTTTGTATTATTTAAATATTTTTACAATTAACTTCTTTTTACAGCTTTATTGACTTGTACTTGACATACAATAAAATGTACATATGTTGATATTCTATCTCCCAGTACATGCAAGGGTGAGCTTATTTAGAAATGAGATCTCTGCTTTCTACATAGTTGAGATTAGGTCAAACTGGAGTAGAGTGGGCCCCTATCTAATATGACTTGCATCCTAATTTAACAAGGGAAATTTGGATAGAAAGACAGACATATACACAAAGAGAACACCATGAAAAGTTGGAGCTCTGCCGTCATATACTAAGCAACTACTAGAACCCAGGAAGGTGGACTGAAACAGACCTTTCCCTAGTGCCTTCACCCTACTGACACCTTGATCTTGGACTTCTGGCCTCTAGAACTGTCAGACAATAAATTTCTGTGATTTAAGCCACCCAGTTTTTGGTACGTTGTTATGGCAGCTCTAGAACGCTAATACATTGGGTTAAATAAAATATATTATTGAAATCAATTTTAAAAATGCAAAATTGAATTTCTCATATCTCTATTGGACAGCACTGGTCTAGAGGTATATTTAGCAACAAATTTATCCTGCCAGGTTTAACAGGAAGTGATTTCTTCTTCTCCAGGTGCTTTATGTGGGGATGCCTATCTGCTTCACAACTCCAGTTAATATAGAAAGTCAATCTATAATCAGCAAACAGCAACTGGTATTGCCTTCGTTATTTACCTTGATACTCTTCCACTGATCTGTAATACAACTCTCAAACTCTTAGGGTTTCCTAATAATCTATTTGGAAAAATGATCTGGCTTTGATACCTGATACTGTCTCCTGAACACAATTCTTTGTACTTAAAAGTCATGCACCTTCAGCCACAGAGATTTTAAAAATACTTTTAGAAAGCTATGATTTTTTAAGTTTATTTTTAATTTTTTGCCATAGATAGTTTTGCTATCAACATACCAATAGCCATCCATCCATCCATGACCCCATAGAACCATATCAATTGGGCTGACCTGCTTGATTTTGATACTGGGGTGGAGAACTAAACACAATCTGTATTGTTCAAAAATCAGTCAATCAATGAGAACGTAAACATTGTTCTCTGAGCCATGATGAGCATTTTAGTACCAGTTGCTTTGAAGATTTTCTAGGCAAATGTCATCTTGATTGTATGCAATGGTGTTAAACTTTAGGGACTAAATTGTTGATTTATTTAGAAGTTGATGAAGATGCTGTGTGCTCTTTTTTTTAGGGGGTGGGGATAGAGTCTTGCTCTGTTGCCCAAGGCTGGAGTGCAGTGGTGCAATCTTGGCTCACTGCAACCTCCGCCTCCTAGGTTCAAGCTATTCTCCTTCCTCAGTCTCCCAAGTAGCTAGGACTGTAGGCGCCTGCCACCACATCTGGCTAATTTTTTGCATTTTTAGTAGAGATGGGGTTTCACTGTGTTAGCCAGGATGGTCACGATCTCCTGACCTTGTGATCCACTTGCCTTGGCTTCCCAAAGTGCTGGGATTACAGGTGTGAGCCACCGCGCCTGGCCACTGTGTGCTCTTTAAGTAAAGTTCTGGCCTGCAAGAACTTTCTCCTCCTATCTTCTAATGAAGCAATATAAAAAAACTAATCTTGGGGGAAATTTACCCCCAAATATCACTTTAGAGAAGCTGATATTAGATAGATAGCTGATGTTACATAGAAAAATAAGTAATTATAATAAAATCTGATGCTCAACAAATGTGAGTATTCTTGTCTTCTTATGCCCATTTGCCCAATTCAGCAAATAAGTATTATGAATCTATTAGAATTTCTGCCCTACAGAAACTTTCATTCTGAAGATCTTACTCTTGAATTATGGAAAAATGAACAACAGAGACAATTAGACACATGGACATAATAAAATATAAGTCTTGAGTAGGCAGTTCAGATGAGTGAATGGAGACAATGAGGTATAGTGGCATGGGAGAGGTCTGCCTTGGGTCAACTCACAATTCTTGTCTGAGTCATGGTTTCATCATTGGTAAAATGAAAGAGTTGGATTTCAATGTTATATTCCTGTGATTTACAAATAAACCTTCTGCCCTTAAATTCTGGTGTCAGCAGCTGGAATTAGCTGTCATCAGATGTCATCCTCCGCATTTTTCTCTTTCTTTCCTTGTGTTTGGCAATGCATAAACCTATTGTAAAATTTATCATAAATTCAAATTTTTGAAACAAGATGCGGCACTTCAGTACTCTTGCATCCAGGGAGAATAGGAATGTTCTAGTGCTTATTTAGGTAATGTCAGTTTGAACCCCGAGGAGCCAAACTGTAGCAGAAACAATTTCATTATGGTAAAGCATAACTGTAGCTGTTAAGATGGATTATGGTAATACTAAACAAACAATTGAGGTTATACTAATGAAATAATCCAAAAATAGATTACAAAGAGATTTTAATCTTTTGAGATGAAGAGATTTTAAGAGGGTGTTGAGCAACCTGTTATATATGTGAGAGTGACCAGCTTACAGCAAAATAAAGGAATTTTGTTTGCAAACCTCTACCTACAAAAAACCTGGGAGCAGGGGCAAAGGCATTCAAGCTTGGAACTCTCAGAAGCCTGAGGGTTCTAGGGTTTCTGACTCTAAGAGAGAAGAGATCATGAAACTGACCATATGGGGAAGGAGTGCAATGCTTTTAAGAAGGGTTCAGAGGGATCTCACACGTGAGTTTCCAGATGTCTTATATCCCATCAAGGGTATAAGAGCAGCACTGTCCAATACATATATCACATAAATCACATATATATTTTAGAATTTTCTAGTAGCCACATAAAAAAGAGTAAAAAGAACCAAGATAGTAATTTTATTAATATTTTATGTAATTAATATATTCAAAATAATATTTTAACATGTAATTAGTATAAAATATTAATGAGATATTTAGTATTCATTTTTTTAATACTAAGTCTTCAAAAGCCAGTGTATATTTTATGCTTATAGCACATTTCAGTTTGGACTAATCACACTTCAATAGCCATATTTGGCTGGTGACTCCCATTGTATTGGACAGCAAAGTTCTAGAGGAAGACAATGTACAAAGTTACTTGTTGGGAAAAGCAGCAAAGGAGAAAGGACTTACAGAGTGCCTACATAAATTGGTTATGAGTAACACATAAACCAGGAACAACCAACTGCAGAGGGCTGCAGGAGGCCTCTGAGGAGGAAGGTGACCTAGGCTCTGTTACCATAAGCATTGTTCTCAAGGATGTAAAACCCCTTTGTAGCACTATAACGTAGCCAGACTTGTAGGCTCCTTGTAAGGTCCATGTTCCACCAGCTGTACATAGATAATAAGTTAAAGATAACTACATGCTCTTGTTTTGTGAAACTCCCCAGTTGCCACTGTTATCAATTCTTAGAATGACACACCAGTTCCGGCTCACTGATTCACCTCTGGCTCACTGATTCATTCAACCAGCACTCCACCCCTACCCTATAGATCAAAGTGATTGTAATCAATAAATAGTGTGGATGATCACAGCTCGGGGCCTTCACTGTCTCCTCCAAAGTAAGGAGTGATGGCCCCCTGGTCCCACTGTCTCTCTTAATCTGTCTTTTTCTCATTCCTTTGTCCCACGGAACTCAGGTACCCATGGGTGATGTAGGGCTGGTTCCCCACATTCTGGTGCCCAACGTGTGGGGCTCATGGATCCCTACAATTACTAATTCCCCAAAGAGGCCAAGATTGGTTCCTGTTCCCTGGGGCCAAGACCTTAGATTACCCAGGACTTCTACCCTAACTCACTTAATTAGGGTCAAGAAAGGCCATATATTTGCAGTAATGAATGCTTGGCTTGTCCAGGCAACTTCAACTCCATTGGTGGGAGTAAACACACAGAATTAACTCAGGACTTACAACCAGTCTTTCGTTAACAGGGATCAAGAGGGAGCCCCAGATTACCATTGTCTTCTACATGCCAACTCTCATAGCTTCGCTGGCATTACTCGTCTTGAATATATCATGACATCCTTTACCCATGTTTATGCCAATCAACATAAGAAGCATTATTCTCCCAGGTCATCTTCTGCATTCAAATCTGCATAAGACTCTGCCACTGTCTGACTGCAGCAGCATAAAAGAAGACCCCAAACAAGAATGCCCAACTGAGCCCAGTTAACCCACAGAAGAAGCATAAGAGATAATAAGAAATTGGTTGTTTTAAGCCATTAAGTTTTGGGGTGGTTTTTTATTGTGCAATAAACAACTGAGACATTTAGATGAAAGATCTTAGACTCATTCCCTTCCCATATTTAATCTATCAGGAAATTCTGGTGGTTTTATCTTCATTTTATTTTTTATTTTCATTTTTATTTTATTTTTTGAGACAGAGTCTTGCTCTGTCACCCCGGATGGAGTGCAGTGGTGTGATCACTGCACTGCACCACACTGCACACCCCCCTGAGCTCACTGCAGCCTTGACACCCCAGGCTCAAGCAATCCTCCAGTCTCAGCCTCCAGAGTATGTGGGAGTACAGAAGTAGTCCCACCATTGGTGGCTAATGTTTTTGATTTTTCTGTAGAGATGAGGTCTTGCTATGTTGCCCAGGCTGGCCTCAAACTCCTGGGCTCAAGCAATGCTTCCACCTTGGCTTTCCAAAGTGCTGGGATTATAGGTGTGAGCCACTGTGCCCAGTTGTTCTGTCTTAAAATATACATAGGGTTTAGACTTCCTACCACCTCTGTACTACTACCCTAGTACTAGCCTCCATCTTTTCATGCCTGGCTGACTGCAACAGTGACCTACTTGTCTCACTGCTTCTGCCTTCGCCCTGTTACAATCTTTTCTCAAGACAGCAATCAGAACGGTGCTTTAAAAACATGTCGGATCATGTCACTCCTATGCTCAAAATCTCCCAAAAGTTCCCCATTTCATTCGTGTCAGTGAACAATCTCATGATGCTTATGAGGTCTTGTGTATTTTTCCTCTCTGATCTCATTTCCTGCTGCTCGCTCCCTCCCTCAGTTTCACTCCAAACAACTCCTGGAACATTCCAGGCATAAAGCAGTTTCAGTTCCTCTCCTGACTGTTCTGTCTGCCAGAAATGTTCTTGCACTAGATAGCCTCGAGCTCAGTTCCCTTCATCTTTCAAATCTTTGCTCAACTGTTACACTATTTAAAATTGCAATCCACTTCCACTTCGAATACCCTTTCCCTGCTTTTTTTTCTCCCATACTTTGTATCATTTCATATATTATATACTTTGCTTATTTAATGTGTTTATTGTTTATGTCTCTTTCCAATAGAATGGAAGCTCTCTGAATGTAGGGATTTTCATCTGTTTTCTTTACAAATGTATCTGAGGCATCTAGAACAGTCTAGTACCTGGTAAGCACCCAATAAATACTTGCTAAATGAATGAAAATCTGTTGCCTGGGAACTCTGAGGCTGTTTCCCAGGCAATTCTCACAGTTATACCTGAGGACAACCCTCTGAGGCTCTGTTTGCACTTTGTCATTCCAATGAGTCAGAGGCTTGTCTAATCACACGAAAAATAACAATGCCCACTATAATAATGGAAGGAGATATTCTTTTCCATTGGCTGTTGTGCTCAGACACATTTCAACTCTCCTACCTCAGGGAGAGTTTACTATATATGAACTTCTTCCAGAGATGGGGGAAGACTTTATATCTTCGCTTTTGTAAGCTATACTGTTTTTATTCCTGACCTTGTTCACAGGTTATCATAAGCCTTAAACTCTTGTAGACCTTTCTCACTAAGCTTGAAACCCTCTTCAACACTACAGGAATGATGCTCCTGAGATCTGGATGCTGAATAGAATTTCTATAAGTTTTGGAAAACATATTGGGGTAAGTGGTTAGGAAATATTACAGCAGGACTGTTAAAAATCCAAGCCTGGTAGTATTTTCTCCTACAAAGGAACTGCTACAGTTCTGTCCACTAATCTGAAATAACAGAACAAGTCACCAGGAGATGCGTGTACATGAGGGCCCTGAACCTTCTTGGAGTGAACTCTTCTCCTGTCTATCATACATTTAAATGTTAAATTCAAGTATATATTTCTTCTCTCAAGAACTGTTCCTTTACAAAGCCTGTCTATGACGCCTACAAAAACAACTAATCTTCTTAGGTTCTTTGTAAATTCTATTGCCTTCCTTTCTCAATAGCAAAAACAAACAGACAAAAAAAAAACAAAACAAAAAAAAACCCAAAAACCAAAAAAACTTGGGCCCTAATATAAAATGAGAGGATACATGGTACACTGCAAGGTCAAATGAACACACACAGACACACAGACACACACAGACACACACAGATACATACAAATACATACATACCCACACACACACACACACACACACAATTTTTCTCTAGAAAAATATACCCTTTCCTAATTTTCTTTAGAATGGGGAAAATATCCATCTATTGGCTTTTGATATGCCATTTAACTTTTTAGTGGGTTCCCTTTTATATTTCTTCCTCAAAAATGCCTTTTTCTTCTGTTCTTCTAGTCTAAATTCCAATTTCTGTCCTGTCTCTACCTGCAGTGTGGTAAGACTATGATGCACTCACAGCACATTGTGAGTAGTAACAAGCCAAAAACTAGGGGTCATGTCCAGGTTCAGATGCTGATGTGGGAGAGGACAATATTAATATAGAAAGGCAAAAGTAGAGTAAGGGCGAAGGCAAAGCTGGAGCTGAAGTTTTGGAGGAAGCTACTGACTGCTCAGAAGTCCAAGCAGGTTGAATTTGCCAGAACTTCTTAATATCAAATTTCTCTTGTGTTTTAAATCCTGATTCTCCTGAGTTCTTTGTTGTGTAGTAGTGAATAGTTTCCTATCTACTTTAGTACTAAAAAAATGGCTTTTCTGATATTCTGGGACACTGAAGCAGTGTTATTTCTAATTTTAGATTTCCTCTCAGTTCTCAAGGCCTCAAACACAACATCCTCTAATGACATTGTCTTTGCGGTGACCCCAAATGATCATTTATTTCTTACTTATGAGCAGAGAGTTTGTAGCTTTTACTTGCCTTGTCTCTTTTAATACCTACAGCCACCGCCTGGGAGCGGAGGAGGGAATGTGCATAAAGTGTCACAATTTGCCATTTATTTCCACTTAAGCTGATTACAGGTTGTGTTTCCTTTTTGTTACTCCACAGCATCTCTTTAGCTCTGCTTCAGTGGTAAATCCCTCTGACGTGCCAGTCTTTCTCCCTCAACTGGATTCAATCTGAAAAGTAACTTAATAAAATCCTAAATGTAGACTCCCTCCTCCTTGGGGTCAAACTAGAACCCACTGAGGAAGGAACTCCTACAAATAAAAAAGCAGGAGTAGCCCTTCTTGAGCTGGCTTGACATTATTAATTCTGTGTGGGTGCCGGCGTCCCAGTCATCTCAAAGAGGAGATTTTGTTAATGAAACAACATGAAGAGGTGAACTGTCTTTTGAGAACATAAGCCAGAGATAGATGCCCTGGGAATGTGAGTGCTACGGCACTGTCTAGGTGAAAGGAGATGCCTACTTCCACACTCAAACAGCACAGTGCGCCTCATGCTTTGCTATGCAATGGGAGGGAGTGGTTGACCTAGAGGCTTTGATTCAGTTGCACATCACAATTTCCCTCTAGAATCTTCTTATTTAATAACCACTGACTGTGCCATAATAGGTCTCTGGGGGATATGCCAATTCTCTTTCAACGTTCTGGCCAAAGAATGGACAAAAATCTCTCCTCTTGATTTCCCAAGAACAGTTTGGGACTCTCAAGAGATTTTACTAAATGACAATGAAAAACAAATTAAATAAATTATTAAAAAAATATAAAAATCACAGAGCATACAATAGTTACTTAGGAATGAGGAATACAAAGTATTATGAAAAGTCTGAAGAATCTACAATTATTTGTGGCTGATTTCTAGGAATTTCTCCTTGCTGAGAATACCTTTATCTGGCTACCCAGAAGGTTTAAGTCCTTGCCACAGAGGAGTCACTCAGGATGTGGTTTTGGTGATTGGGCAGGATATACTGCTATAAAGTGCTGAGAAAAGTTCTAGGAAATGTGCTGGACTCTGTGGCTCATGCCTATAACCCCAGCTCTTAAGGAGGCAGAGGCGGGAGGATAATTGGAGTACAGAAGTTCAAGACCTGCCTGGGCAATACAGCGAGACCTCATTCTCAAAACAAAGCAAAACAAAAAAGTTTTAGGAAAAGTTTAAACATATTTGTGTATTTTAAAGGCTGCCTTAGGTACAAAATCATTGTCCTGAAATTTTACAGTTGGACTGAGGTGGGGTATAGTATATCTCTTGGGTGAGCAGAGTACAGATGACCTGAGAACAATTTTCTTCTTCCATCGCAACTGCATATGTGAGCATAACATTCTTTTTGCCTGTGTAGTAATGAAGTGTGCATTTAATGTTCAGTGTGTGTGTATTCCCCTCGGAATCTCTCCAGTCCTAGCCATGATCACAAGGTCTGAATCTACCATAACTAGCCACATCTCAGACCCATATACCTTGTCACATTCTCTATAAGATACTCTCCATTGAATATGTCTCTAGCTCTGCTGGCACCTCCTTGAGGGTCTTTACTAGCCTACTCCCAACTTGCCACTCCATGGAGCATGCGTTGCTATACTTCCCACCCTGGACTGTATCCTGTATGCCTTGACTCTCAGGAGGTCCAGACTGGGGGCATGATAACCAACAACCACCGTGGTGAGCAAGATTCCCACTGCACCAACAGTGGCTCTCCATCTGCTCTGGGAAACATACTTCCTTAGACACTGGGAATGACCACCCTTTTCAGGTAAAATACCACCATCTAAATACAGGGGTATCACTGTCTTCTCACAGGCCCATCCATAAAAGAGTAGCATAAAGATAGTAATTAAATTATTTAAACTATCAGAAAATATCACATTTTCTGATATTTTTGTTAGTGTCTATTGTAAGTACTTTATACAATTAATTTACCTGATATTATTTAACTTTCAAAACAACTCTATAAGGCAGTTGCTATTTTATTTTATTAAATTTATAAAAATAATACAATTTATTTAATAAATAAAATCCCCCATTTTATTTTTTATTAATTTTATAGAGATGAGATCTCACTCTGTTACCCAGGAAGGTCTTGAACTGTCTCTATTATCTTCTAACCTTGACATTTCTCCTTATATATTACAATACTGCAATGAATATTCTTGTTGATATTTTTTCACATTTAAGTGTTTCTATTGGACATATTTTTTGAAATGGAATTATTAGGTGATAAGACTTACGAATTTCAAATTTTTAACAAATAGTGCCAAAATCCCCTTCAAAAATGTTCACCAATTTATAACCCCATTGTTTGTGTTCCATTTTTGAAATATATAAATGTGTGTGCAAATCAACTGCTCTGCATGGGCAGTTCCTCCCAATTTCTGTAATGGAAAACATAGAGGGAAAACCACTTACAGTTTCTGGGGGAGAAAAGGTTTCAGCTTCAAGGAAAGAGAATTTCAGTAGGAGAAACTATTGTGAAAAACAAGGTAATCTTCTTTTTCTTTTTTGTTTTGAGACGGAGTCTCACTCTGTTGCCCAGGCTGGAGTACAATGGCGCCATCTTGGCTCACTGCAACCTCCGCCTCCCAGGTCAGGCGATTCTCCTGCCTCAATCTCCTGAGCAGTTGGGATTACAGGTGTCCACCACCACGCCCAGCTAATTTTTGTATTTTTAATAGAGACGGGGTTTCGCCATGTTGGTCAGACTAGTCTCAAACTCCTGACCTCAGGTGATCCTCCCACCTTGGCCTCCCAAACTGCTGGGATTAGAGGTCTGAGCCACTCTGCCTGACCAACAAGGTGATTTTCTACTTTGGGTAAAAATACCTGGAAATGATCTTCTTCCCAGGCTCTGGTACTCACTTCTCCAGCAGGCTGCATTGCTGGTCGTTTTTGGTTCCTGTTGGAAGCAAACTGCTCTAATGCCTTTTGGATAAGATTTTGACCAGGAATTACCTTAAACAAAAATGAATACTCTAACAAGGAGTATACTGGCCAGCACAACAGTAACCCCTTCCCGGAGTTTTCACAAGGACACAAGGGGGTACATAATAGATTTATCTGTAAAGCCGACTCAACTCCTACCTGGCATTGTCCCTGATTGGTTAGCAGAAACAGAATTGAGGACTGATGACAGCTGCACAAGAAGATGAAACCATTTCCTTCCTCTTTTCTAAGCTTGTCTCTTAAACCCCACTAGACTTTGGCACAGTGTGGGATGACTATGGAGACCCAAATGTCTCAGAATGTATGTCCTGGCAACCTGTGGCTGCTTCAACTACTGACGGTTTTGCTGCTGCTGGGTGAGTGAGGGTCATTCTGAAATAGGGCAATTTCAGCCACTCCTACTGCCTAGACTGCAGGCACCAGTGTGGTAAGGAGCAGGCATGGGCCCTGGAAGCAGACAACAGATTGAAAGAGGAGAAAGGACCCTGAATTCTTAAGTGTTCCAATGGTTCCTAAGGTCAGAACTCAGAGCTAGTTTCGTAGTACCTGTAAAGTCCATTCTGCACCAAACATTCATGTGTACTGTGTAACCACGAGGAGGGACAGGGAATGAGATAAGGGGGACATGTGAAGTGAATACTCTTATAAGAGAATAACTGGAAACAGGATCTTGAGATGGGTTCTGGAGAAGGAGGAGCCTAAGCTCACCTCCCCGGCCCCATTCACATATGCCACTAAATTTGCAGCCGTCTTCTCCTGCTCAGTATTGATCCACTGCCTTCTTTTTTACAGCTTCTGCAGACAGTCAAGCTGGTGAGTATGCTCTTTGCTTCCTTGTACTGACGTTGTTTCCTCATAATATGATGCTGTGTTTACTCTGGGTGGATATGCCTGTGCCACTGAGAATCAGGCTTGGGTTCAGCATGGGCAGTTCCCCTATTTTAGTGGGGTTTGGGATTTGCTTCTTAGATCCACTGAAGACCCAAGGGAATGAGGCTGCTGCAAGTGCAGATCCTGAACTGAGTCTACAATAGGATTCTTTGGTGCCTGACCTCCCTTGGGAGTTCCTTTGGCATCCACAGTACCTTCAGGGTTATTTATTCACATCCCTTTCCACTCTCTGCCTCTCAGTAGCTCCCCCGAAGGCTGTGCTGAAGCTCGAGCCCCCATGGATCAATGTGCTCCAGGAGGACTCTGTGACTCTGATGTGCCAGGGGGCTCACAGCCCTGAGAGCGACTCCACTCAGTGGTTCCACAATGAGACTCTCATCCCCACCCAAAAGCAGCCCAGCTACAGCTTCAAGGCCAACAACAATGACAGCGGGGAATACAGGTGCCAGACCGGCCGGACCAGCCTCAGCGACCC
>CAUYLG010060628.1:0-21588 GCA_963573385.1 Cacajao melanocephalus
CCAGCCCTCCAGTCTCATTACCTGTGATCAGCCTGACCACAGTGAGCATGTGTGGGTCTGACCCTGACTGAGAGGAACTCCTATTCTCATCAGACTCGCGGGGTCCAAATGCATCTCCCTGAATTCAGGGAGGACTCACAGTCCGGCTTAAAGAAGGTCCGTAAGCCTCCCAGTTCTGGCTCTCCTGGGTACTGCCAGCACCTCCCCTGCTGAGTATTCCAGTCTAACTTTGATATTATTTCTCACTGAGATCACCTTCCTGAAAATCTTTTTTTTTTTTTTTTTTTTTTTGACACTGGCTTTGTCTTGAGTACAGCATGGTCTGCACCTTCCTGAAAATCTTTATTATTCAAATGCATCAGAAAGCCCTTTGCAATAAACATTCTCATAACTCAGACTGTCCCACTGGGGAGACCCATGCACCTTTCCTTTGTTTCATTAATGAATACAGGAGATGTGGGAAAATATGAAGGCAAAAATAACTTTCTGAGAGGAGCAAAATTGTAAAGATCCTTTTTAAAACTTTCAAGATATGTTTCATTGTCTTCAAAAGAGCAGAAGTAAAAGATTGTAAGGAAAGGCCAAGATTTGATTTTGTGAGAATTTTCCAGGACCTTCCCTGTAGATGACCAGCCAATATTTGGTCTCCAAAAGAAGTGGTTGCCCTTCCAGCCAGTGACACACACACGCTGATGACACTGGCCCCAGTGGTCTGGAATCAACTCAGTTTTATCTCATCCTTTGACTCTGGTCTATGGGCTGAGAACAATGAAAAGGCCACGGATACTGAAACAGCTGAGCAGTACTGTTGAAGAGTAAAAGGCACTGGACTTTGGGAGGCCAAGGCAGGTGGATCACGAGGTCAGCAGATCGAGACCATCCTGGCCAACATAGTGAAACCTCATCTCTACTAAAAATACAAAAAAATTAGCTAGACATGGTGGCACACACCTGTAGTCCCAGCTACTCAGGAGGCTGAGGCAGGAGAATTGCTTGAACCCAGGAGGTGGAGATTGCAGTGAGTCAAGATTGCATCACTGCACTACAGCCTGGGCGACAGTGCAAAACTCTGTCTCAAAAAAAAAAAAAAAGAAAGAAAGAAATGCGTTGGACTGAGAGAGAGATGATGTATTTAGCTTAAGGACAAAAATTAAGATGTATTCTCGGTAGCTTTATTTTATCTATTTATTTATTTATTTACTTATTTATTTATTATTTTGAGAGGGAGTCTTGCTCTGTCGCCCAGGCTGGAGTGCAAAGGTTCGATCTCAGCTCACTGCAACCTCTGCCTCCCAGGTTCAAGGGATTCTCCTGCTCAGCCTCCCAAGTAGCTGGGATTACAGGCACCTGCCACCACGCCCAGCTAATTTTTGTATTTTTTTTAGTAGAGATGGGATTTCACCAAGTTGGTCAGGCAGGTCTCGAACTCCTGACCTCAGGTGATCCACCTGCCTTGGCCTCCCAAAGTGCTGGGATTATAGGCTTGAGCCACCATGCCCAGCCAGCTTTATTTTTTTTATTTTAATTTTAATTTTTGTGGGTACATAGTAGGTGTATATATTTATGGAATACATGAGATGTTTTGACACAGGCATGCAAAGCATAAAAATCACACTAGGTAAAATGGGTTATATTAGTCTGTTCTCACACTGCTGATAAAGACATACCCAAGACTGTATAATACATAAAGAAAAAGAGGTTTAATGGGCTCACAGTCCTACATGGCTGGGGAGGTCTCACAATCATGGCGGAAGGCAAAAAGCATGTCTTACATGGCGATAGGCAAGAGAGGGAAATGAGAGCCAAGCAAAAGGGGTAACTCCCTGTAAAATCATCAGATCTCATGAGACTTATTCACCACCATGAGAACAGTATGGGGGAAACCACTCCCATGATTCAATTATCTCCCATAAGGTCCCTCCCATAACACATGGGGATTATGAGAGCTACAATTCAGGATGAGATTTAGGTGGGGACACAGCCAAACCATACCATGTGGTATAAATCCTCTCAAGCATTTGTCCTTTGTGTTACGAACAATCCAACTGTACTCTTCTAGTTATTTTTAAATGCACAATTATTGACTACAGTCACCCTGTTGTGCTATCAAATAGTAGGTCTTATTCTTTCTTTCTAACCATATTTTTTGTACCCACTAGACATCCCCACTACCACCATCGACTACCTTCCAGCATCTGGTAACCATCCTTTTCCTCTCTATGTCCATAAGTTCAATTCTTTTGATTTTTACATCCCACAGATAAGTGAGAACAAGCAATGTCTGTCTTCCTGTGTCTGGCTCATTTCATTTAGCATGACGATCTCCAGTTCTCTTGGTAGTTTTAGAAAGCATGCCCTGGTCAGAAGACCCCAGACAGGCAGACAGGACCACAGTGGGAGGCAGCAGTGCTCATACTCCTGGCACCTCCAGAGTGACTTCAGCCAAGGACATGCTGGCGGTTTCCCACGTGTAGAAGAGGGTCCCACTATTTGAAAGGTGAAGGAGCCTGCCCAGCTGCTCCAGTTTCAGCCCCTGCTCGTGTTCAAGCCACGTAGGCATGGACACATGAAAAATAGCAATTAGCGGGAAGCCTCAGAGGCCTCACTGGCTCCACTCAGGCATAAGATGGACAGGAGTGTTCTGGGAAGGGCTGTGCTGTGGACAAATAGTGACACCACCAGAAGATGCTAATTGCATATGGGGGGACCACAGGGAACCTGAGCTCCATGACCACACACCTATTACGTCTCTCCCTGATGGACTTAGATAGGGCAGATAACATTCCTGATTCCACACTGCCACATCTGTGCTGTTAGGAGTGTCACAGCATGGAACTGAAATAAAGACAGCCAGGTCAAGTGATGACAGGGCTCATTCTCCTGTTGTGTTGGTTTTTGTGTACAGGACCCCAACATCTACTCTCATTTGTCCTTAGATGCTGAGTGTCCATGTGGGTCACCCTGACGATGCTGCCCTGTGTGACAGCAGTGCAGGCGGGACCATCTACATTGGTGTCCCAGTCCCAGCCATTCTCAGAAGCAGGGGACAGGGATGCTTGTCCCATGGACGTGAGTCTCATTTCCAGGGGTCCTGAGATGGCTCCATGTGTGACCTGATCTCCACCAAGCTGCTCTGAATGTGACTGTCCCCCAGCACTGATGGAGCTCTGAGAACTGTGCAGCTCCCTGGGACCTGCAAGGCCCCACTCAAACCAAATGACTCCTGCTTGCCACCTGGGGTCACAGCCTGGTTTGTTCCCTTCTCTCTAGAATCACAGACCTGTGCTGCCTGCTTTGTGTCTGAAAACTGCTATTTCCTGGTTTCTATTCAAGCTCCAAGTTGTTTATGGCAGGGGTGGGGCCAGTCTGGCCAGTGACTCTGCCACAGACACAAGCCCCTGAGCTGCACTTTATAATAAACACATGTGACTAGGACTCGTGTCCCAGGCTCCATCCTTGTTTTAGGCCTCAGGGATGCCACTGCCTCCTACTCAGCTCCATCCCCCACACAGACTCTGTCCCGAGTCCTGCTGGTTCTAACCAGACCCATCTCTGGAATCCACCTTCTCCTCCCACTCATCACACCTTATTCACCTTGCCTCACGACCACCCTCTACCTCCTTCTTCACACCTCTTCAGGGATCACCTGAGACACACACCCCATCCTGATGCAGCTCTGTTCAATCCCTACCCTACACCGTGACCAGAGCAGGCTTTGCTTTCCATTAGGAAGACACTTGGGTCACCTCATCCCCACCTGCCTATCCAGACCCAGTTCCTGCTTCTCCCACCAGTCTCACCTGGACGTGTACACCTGTGGGCCTTGCATCATGCTCACCTGAATGTGCACACCCACAGGCCTATGCATCATGCTCAGCTAGACATGCACACCATTATCTCCTCTGCTCCAGGATGCTCTCCTTTCAGCCGTTCCCTTATAGATTCCCAGGCAGCTTCGCTGTCACCTGTAGGATCCTGTCACCAGTCAAATCAACTATTCCCCTGCCCCAGCCTCCCAGTGGGATGTGTATAGTGGCCTCTCCCCTTGGAGTTGCCCACACATGGAGAACAAGAATTGCATTTTATTTCTTCTGTTTCCCCAGGACCCTACAAGTATCTCATCCAAACTCAATGCTCACATTCTGGCTGATGTTAATGTTGCCCAGATGAGCTGTAAGAGCTGGCTGTGATTAATAAAGAGACCGAGGGACCCCAGAAGGCAGATCCCGATTCTAACTCTGAGCACAAGAGACCAATTCACTCTCCACCCCAATTAGAAGCTCAAATGGTGGAATTAAACTGGCAAACATGAGTTGGAAAGAAAAATCTTCAAACGAAGCAAAATCAGGAGAAAAAAAAGACAGTCTTAGGGGAGAAACTAGGAATCCCCGAGAAGGAGGTGGAGAGAAGGAACGAGCTGAGACACATTTCCTGGGCCACTGCCTGTCCATCAGCTTCCCAGCACTTGCTGCACATGCAGCTTTATCATCAGAGAGAGTGAATAAACAGCCCCCTGAGTCACAGAATGAGCCTGGGCTTCCGAAGGGCAGGTGGACAGGTTGCAGGCAACAGAGCCCACCAAGGACCATCTCCAGCCAGACCTGCCTGTAGTGGAGAGCGGAGGGGCCCAGGATATGGGCAGCTTGTGTGTCTCCAGGGCTGGAAAAGAGAAAAATCACAAAGGAAATGGGATAGGAGAACTCCAGAGAGGGGTTCCCAGCCAAAAGAGAATGGAGATTTTTCATAAAAAATAGAAAACATACATTTTGTTTGCCACGGAATACAAATAAAATTGACAAAGTTGAGCTGTAAGCCTTGGGGGTCCACAGGTCTTTCTGAAGCCTCTGCAATCAGCCAGCCTCTGAAGACACAGAGACCAACAAGACACAGTCTTTGCCTCCAGGGAGCACAGACTGTAGGGAGGAGGCCTGGGGATAAGCAGAACCCAGTCAGCGTGGTGGGTGGCACCGCAGGAGGGCCCAGGACTCAGAAGTAACCTATAAGAGAGTGACGAGGCAGATTTAAAACAGCTAAAACCCTGCACCTCCCTCTTCCCTTTAGGGCTGGAGGCTCCTCAGCAGGCAAAGCCCCACAGAGGGCAGAGGCAGGATGGCACTCCTAGACCCCGGCTCCCAGAGGCAGGGCCCCCACAGTGAGTGTCCTCTGCAGTCTCTTCAATGCTTCATGCAAGGAGGTGTTTTTAAACTGTTCCCTGGGAACTGTTTCGGAAGCTTAGGAAAAATGCACAGTTATCAGCACACAGCTGGTGATCAATAAATGCAGGTTTAACTGTAGTGGTCTGGGAACTCATCCTGGCGACCTCCTTTTCAAAATCAGAAGCACACCTGGCTCCTTTTCAGCTTGTGTCAGTCAAATAGGCTCAGGGGTGCTGCGGTAGCAAACACAATATTTGGGTTGCTTTAAAAATAAAAGTTTCTTTCTCATGGGCATGCTGTTACATGTCCAGCGGGAATTAGATGGGTGTTCCACTCTAAGTGTCACAAATTGCAGCCCAAGGGCCAAATTCAGGCTGACACTTGTTTTTGTAACTAAAGTATTATTAAACACAGCCACACTCATTCACATACTGCTTCTGTGCCGTAACGGTGGAATGGAGTTGCTGCAACAGAGCATGGCTTCATGGCTTCCAAAGCCAGAAATATTTGCTATCTGGCCCTTTACAGAAACAGTGCACCAGCCCCTGGTCTACTGCAGGTCTCTTCACTCCAGGACAAATCACCCTGGGGAAGAGATCTGGAAAGTTCCACAACAGTAAGTAAACACCCTGGCATAAAAGCAACACATGGAATGGCTTCCACTTACAAGTCCCTGGCCAGAAATCATCACACGGCTCCACCCAACCACAAGGGGGCTGGAGGTGCGATCAAATCATTAGCGAAGCACACAAGTGACTACACACACCTTCAGATTACTTACAAAAAAAAAAAAAAAAATACAATCCTTGAAGATAATCCATCCCAGGACAATGACCTTTTCAGAGAAACTCCGAAAATAGTAAAGAAAGAATAAAGACACTGCCCCCACCAAAATCACACAAATCACACACACTTCCTTTCTCTGACTACTATTTCTTCTTATTTAAACCTCCAGTCACCGACGTATCCTTGCAAATTTCTCTCAAGCTCTTTAGGAAAGTCCTCTGTTCCTTCCTGGGCTGGGCAGAATTTCAAGTCTGATTTACTTTAGTCGCTAAGCACAAGCTGTGATTCCCACAAATGTCCCTAAATGCCAGGCTTTATCCTCATCAGCACTTTGTTCTTGCCTTGAACTAAGCCCCTCGGTTCCCAAGATAGCATTCACCACTTTTACTTTACGGTTTCCTGCGTTCTCCTCCTTCCCTCTCCTCTCTCTCCCCCAGTCGGGTCTTTATTCTTTCTCCTTCTACCACTTCCATTTCCTCCACCCCATTATTCCCCCTCCTGAAATGGGCAGTTGCCTCTCCTCCACTCCAGACTCTCCTCTCTTACCCCCCAATTAGGAATTACTCCAGAATTCCCTTGAATCATCAATGGTTGTTTGTTGCATTCTAGTAAACTCAAACTGCTTATTTCTTCTTTTAATACATAGAGCACCTTCTGTTCAGATTGCTTGAGGGCCTTGGATGGTGAAGTGTATTTTAGGTTTTTAATGAGTCCAATTCAGTGCAGGAATTTTAAATTCTACATTTGAAGTTCTCTTATTAGCTTCACAGGGACAAAAAAAAAAGTATCAGTACATAGAACTTAAAATTTCACTTCTTAACCTAGAGGTTTCTATCATGATTGAAAATAAACATCAATTGAGGCATCATATCCACTTGTTAAAGAGAAAAACAGCCAAGGAACTAGGAAAGAACTCAGATGCAAAGCAAATAAATGGACAAATTTAACAAGATCACCAGAATGGAATGGCTTCTATCTTCCTAAAACTGTATTTATAAATGTTTCCCTAAGAGACAAATAAGCAGATTTCTGGATGACAGAAATGTTTTCTTTTGAGCTCTAAGCAAGATGTTTGCTATCACAGCTCTGTCTTCGCAAATGCCTATGTGAAGACCTTAAATTACTGAAGAGGTCAAGCTATCTGCCAGCACTTGGTTTCAATACAGAGGGAGTGTTCATTCTCATCACCTTCACATGCATAGAAATGCTGGGAATCACCAGAAATGTCACACACACACACACACACATACACACACACGCACGCACGCACACACACACGCATACACACACACGCACGCACACACACACGTCTGGCTGTAGGCAGGCACTTCCTTTTGCCATCTTTCTGCATAAATGTTGCCATGTATAGGTTCACAATAGAAAACTGAGCCAGGGAGAAAAGGTGGAATAAATTCAAAGCCAGTGTCCTCGTTTTAGTTATCATTTTATTTTAGATGCCAGATTGGAGCCAGGCTACAGTGCTTTTTCACTGTAAAGTTGTCATAATGATAACTTTGCTGCCTGTCTCTGAAAACAGAAACGTGGCATTCATCACAGGCCATCATCTACATAGGTGGGTCTCAGCCAGAGCCCAGAAATCTCTGTTAAAACGGGCCCTACTTGAAAGCTCCATTCAGCTCTCCAGAGCCATGTGCAGATGCGAAACAATAGTAAATTCAGCAAGGACAAGAGATGTCTTCTGTTGGGTCTGGCCCTGTTCCTAGGGTAGGGGATTAGGACAAGCTGCCCAAACAGTAATTAACAAGGCAGGACAATCCAAAAAGGCACTGTGATTGGCTGTGGCATGGTGACAAGCAGAGTCGGCACACACCAGGCTGAGCATCCTGCATGCTCTGGGGTTTGGTGACAGGCATCTGTCCCCATAAAATGGCAGGGTTTAATAAGCTAATGTACATTTGGAAATCTCCAAGAGGGGAATATGAATAGAGAATGCACTATGAAGCGGCTCTCGCACTGACTGGATCACCTATCCTTTACACTGTTGTTTCACGGAGCATCTCTAAACAGACTAATCTACTGTAACTGGCATTTAGGAAATAACTATGCCAGAGAAGGTTTTCAGTGATTTTCTTTTTGCCCTTAGTTTTCAATGTATAATTTACTTCAAGTCAAAGGTCTTAAGCACAAATCTTTTCAATAATGAAATTTCATCATGATAGTATTATAAAAGTATAAGACCTAGAAGAGAATTTAAGAATTATAGATTAATGCTCTTGCTTTGAGGTCGACAAAAGTAACACCCAAAGAGAAAAAATGTTTGCGCATGGACAGACACACAGCAAGCCAGGAGGCAGCCAACACTGCAAACCATTTTCCTCTGATGCCTGGCCCAGCGTCCGTCACCATTCCATGCTGACACTTTTTATCATTATTAGAGAAAAAAACTAGAAGGAAAAAGAAGAGATATGATGGAAGAAGGCAACTCCTTTTGCAGCCTACAAAAAGGTCACCAAATGCTCTCATTTAAAATTTATACTATAAAATTTGAAAGTAAAATACAAGCAATGAAAGCCCACAGAATGTGAGTGAATGAAAAAAATGTAAATGTTGGATTGCATGTGTCTGTGTCTGTGTTTTAGTGAGAGGCAAAAGATGAACAGGATTATTTTTAAATTATAGGAGACAAGGCTTGAGATTTTAGGGTAAGAGATAAAGTGCAAAGCTACAAGATTTATAATGAAACTACCACACTTTTTACACTTTTTCTGAACCATTTACAAGTAATTTACTTATGCTATGGCCCTTTACCCCTAAATACGTCAGTGTGTATTTCCTAAGAATAAGAATATTCTAGAACACAACCATAGTACAGTAAATTTGACATTTATACAATACTTACATCTAATTAACTGCTCATATTCTAGTTTTATCAATTGACCTAATGATGTCTTTATAGCAATTCTTTCTCCAGGACAGGATCTTATACTGTGTCTGTTATTGCATATCCCTTCAGTGTCCTTTAATTTGGAACACTTCTACAGTCTGTCTTTGTTTTTTAAGACATTGGGCCTTCTGAAGAATACAACATACACACACACACACACACATACACCCTCACTGCCCTTTAAAAAATAAATCTCTCCTCATTTTGGGTTTGTCTAATGTTTCTTCATGATTCAATCCAGTTAAATCATGCATTGCTGGCTGGAATAGTTACACAAGTGATGTTGTGTCTTTATCAGAGAATCAAATCTGGGGGCAATGGGTGTCCATGGGCCCCTCATTGGGGATGTGAATTTCAATTACTCAGTCAAGGTGCCATTCAGTTCCACCAATGTAAAATTGCTACTGTTTCCCTTATAACTGATAAGCAGTCTGTTAGGAGACACTTTAAGACCATGCAAATAATGCGCCAATCATCAAAATTTTCCTCTAAATTTAGCATCGATCAATAACTTGGGCCTGACACAATCTTTACTTACGCTGATGTTAAAATTCTGACTTTTTTCAATGCCAGCATTCCCTCCATATTTAGTTAAGCCTCAGTATCTTACCACATAAGAGAATGCCAAAAAATCACTCTCCTATCACCATTTTATTATGTACTTGTTTATTTGTTTTATTGTTTTATTATCTACATGGGTTTGTGAATGCCTATATTTTCAATGGCTTATATTCATTACTGTGCCTACTTATTTTGGTGCTCAAATTGTTCCATATTTAACCAGTGGAAACCTCTTCAAACTTTGTTCTATGTCATTAAGACATGCCACCATCATTTCTTTTTTTCTCTCTTCCTAATTTTTTGGCATAACTAACAAAATGTAACAGGTTCACCTTGTATCTACTCTGATCAGAACTGAAGTCAGCCACTTCTCCAAGGTATCATTTCTTCTCTACTTTTAAAAGGAAAGAATACAAAATGGCAAAATCTGACTGCAAGTTATCCTTATAGCTACTGAAATGCCATTGATTCTTAGCTCTTTTACTGGACAGCACTAAAAATATATATCTACATATAATATGTACAAATCCACATAAACATATAGTTAACATACATGCCTACACATATGTATGGGTACAAACAGAAATACACAGTTTTGAAATCATAAGTCATATCACTACCTCTAGTTACAATTCAATGCCACAAGACTCTTTCTGCATTTAATATCCAAATGTCTTCTCCCCAGTTGGTTTCCAACTACACCAAAACATTGACTCATTTGCTTACTCTTGGAAAACACTAAAATTATTTCAGAATTTTTATGTCACTACTAATGCATATAACATATTTACTTACAAGGATACCAGGATGTTTGAATTAAAGCCCACCCTAACCTACTGATACTTTAATCTTTGACTTCTAGTGTCTGGAACTGTAAGAAGCAAATTTCTGTTATTTAAGCAAACACACACACACACACACACACACAAAATTTGTTACACTTCCATGTCATATCATACTCCCCAACATACTAGAGAAAGATGAGCAAATTAAATAGAAAGGAGGAAACCATAAAGATAAAAGTAAAATCAATGAAATGGAAAATAGACAAACAATAGAGAAAAGCAATAAAATGAAAAACTAATTCTCAGGAAACATTAATCAAATTGATAAATATGTATCCAGACTAGTCAACAATAAAACAGAAAAGACAAAAGTTATGAATATCAGGAATAAAATAGTATTACAAATTCTGCAAACATTAAAAGGGCAGTAAGAGAATGTTATGGGCAATTTTATACAAATTCAACAATTTATATAAATTCAGCAAATTTATCAAAAGATAAATACCAACGCTCACAGCAGACAAAATAGATAAACTGACCAGATATTTCCTCAAAGATATATGAATGCCAAATAAGCACAAGAAAAGATGCTCAAAATATTTAGTTATTAGGGAAATGTTAATAAAATCACAATAAGATACCCCTATATACTTACTAGAATGGCTAAAATTGAAGACTCACAATATCAAATGTCGACAAGAATGAAGAGCAACTGAAACTCTCATAGATTACTGTGAGAAGCATAAATTCACACAATCACTTTAAAAAACAATTTGTGAGTTTCTTATAAAATTAACTATACACTTACCATATGATCCAGAAGTCCCATTCCTGTTACCCAAATATTTGTATGTGAATGTTCATAGCAGCTTTATTAATAATAGCTTACAACTGGAAACCAGCTAAATGTCCATGAACAGGTGAATAGACAGTAAATTATATCTATACAGTGTAATACTACCAGGATGGGGAAGCTGGATACCGATATACACACATCATGGATAAATCTCAAAGCATTCTGCTGAGCAAAAGATGCCAGACACATCTTTTCATCTTTATTAAACTCTAGGAAAGACCCATTCAATCTATAAAAATGAAAAGCAGGTCAGTGGTTGCCTGGGAAGAGGAGTAAGAACGTCTGATTGGGATAAAGCACAAAGAAACCTTCAGCTCAGACAGTATGGCACTATTCTGCATCTAGCTGATGGTGATTAGTTGGGTGAATAAATTTGTCAAAACTCACCAAAATGTACATTTTTTTTCTGAGACAGAGTTTTGCTCTTGTTGCCCAGGCTGGAGTGCAATGGCGCAATCTTGGCTCACTGCAACCTCCTCCTCCTGGGTTCAAGGGATTCTCCTGCCTCAGCCTCCCAAGTAGCTGGGATTACAGGTTTGTGCCACCATGCCCAGCTAATTTTTGTTTTTGGTAGAGATGGGGTTTCACCATGTTGGCCAGGCTGGTCTCGAACTCCTGACCTCAGGTGACCCGCCCACCTCAACCTCCTAAAGTGCTAGGATGACAGGCATGAGCTACCACACCCAGCCAAAATGTACATTTTAAATGGATATGTTGTATTGTATCCAAATTATACCTCAAAATCTGATTCTTAAAAAGGCAGCCACAGAAAGAAGAAATATTACCATCAAAGCAAAAACAGACTGACGGCAACTTCTCAACAGAGACAATGTACGCCAGAAAACAATATAACGATATATTCAAAGTGCTGTGAGAAAATAACTGCCAACTTAGATTTATACTGCCAGGGAAAATATTCTTCCAGAATAAAAATGAAATAAAGTCATTTTCAGACAAATAAAAACTGACACCATTTACCTGTAGCAGAGACTACCTAAATAGAATACCAACAAGGGCAGAAGAAAAGTGAACCCAGATAATTAGAGATGTAGAAAGAAAGAGGGGAAAAGAGGAGCAAATATATGTGGAATAGATGCGAATGTTGACTATTAAAATAATACTAATGGCTGGGCACGGTGGCTCATGCCTATAATCCCAGCACTTTGGGAGGCCGAGGCGGGTGGATCACGAGGTCAAGAAATCGAGACCATCCTGGTCAACATGGTGACTACTAAAAATACAAAAATTAGCTGGGCATGGTGGCGCATGCCTGTACTCCCAGTTACTTGGGAGGCTGAGGCAGGAGAATCACTTGAACCCAGGAGGCAGAGGTTGCGGTGAGCCGAGATCATGCCATTGCACTCCAGCCTGGGTAACAAGCGTGAAACTCCGTCTCAAAAATAAATAAAATAATATTAATAATGTCTTATCATTTATAGAGAAAAAATATTAACCTATACAACAATAATGGCATATAATTAAAGAGTATGATAAATGGAATTAACATATTATAAGGAATTATCTGGAAATATGATAAACTTATCAAATAATATTAGATTTTGATAAATAAAAGTGACATGTTGAATTCTTTAGGGTAGCTACTAAGACAATAATAAAAGACATGTAACTTTGAAAATTTTTAAATTATTTTGAGCTAATTGAGAATTTTTAAATTATTTCATCCTTTCATTTAATTCAAAAAAAGAAGAAATAAATATAGAATAGGAATAAACAAGGGAAAATACATAGTAAGACCATAGATTAAAACATGTATATTAGTCATCACATTAAGGAAAAATAAACAATATATATTAATTAATAGACAAAGGTTGACAGACTGACAAAAATATAATAAAAACACAAGAGATGCATCTAAAATATAAACAATACATATTAATTAATAGACAAAGGTTGACAGACTGACAAAAATATAATAAAAACACAAGAGATGCATCTAAAATATCTGAAACACAGGTTGAAATTAAAAGTTTGAAAAAATATATATGCCACATACATAGTAACCAAATAAAACTAGTATAAAATAGCAATATCCAGTAGATTTTAAGACATAAAGCACAGATATAGATAAAGAGGGTCACTTCAAAGTGATAAAAGATTAAATTAATCAAAGATTCATTGAGTAATGGCAACTTATTAGTTCTTAAGTAGAGTAAAATCAAATCCAAAAGGCAACATGATGGTCCTTTCTCGGTTGTTAGCTAGCATGTGATGCTAAGTAGTTCAATGACTTTGTGCCTTGGTTTTTATTCAGCTGCAAAACCCACCTTGGTGGCTTCCTGAGGTTGTTAAGAATGCCAAATGAGGTACTTCATTACGTGTAAAAGTGAATATGACTTGAATTGGGGAGGACAAACAAACAGCATTTACTGGGTACCTACTATGTAGGAGAAACTGCCCTAAAAGCTTTATTATTCTTTGTCTCTTGTAGTCTTCCCAGCAACCCTAAAATATGTTTATTTTTATTTGCATCAGTACAAATGAGAAACAAGAGGCTAGAAGAGACTAAAGGACTTCCCCTAAAATAAGCAGATTACAGAGCCAGAATTCAAATCCAAGGTTTTTTTTTTTTTTTTTTTTTTTACTCTAAAGTTATGCTTAATCCTGGTTAGTTCTTAATGAACATTAAGTTAGGGCTTCTAACTAAAATTCTGTAGGCCATTTTATTATATTACTTTCTAACATTCTATTTTAAGTTCACACCCTTAATATATAAATAGCTCATACAAATCAATAAGAAGATACTAAGATGCCAAAGGTAATAATAATTAACATTCATTGAGCACTTACTATTTGCAGTTGGTGATGCAAGTGCATTATATGAGTCATCTCACATAATCCTCACAACAGTTCTGTAAGGCCAAGTATTAGTTGGAGTCCAGTCAGTAATTTGAACAAGAAAAAAAATTAAAACAAATAAGTATTAACTATAATGGGGAAGAACTTATCAAGATAAAAAGAGATCTCAAAAGAATACTCTGGAGCTGATGAAAAGTATCCAAGAAAGAAACAACTTGGCTGCGGCCTGGAGAGACCTCCGTAAGACTGGGATTCAGACTTTGTTAGATAAAGTGAGGTTAGCAGGACAGCAAAGAAGTCCACTGGGATGCCCACCCCAGAGCTGCCTCCCTGTGAGGCAAGGAGGGAACTCTACCCTGGGATGAAGGATTGAGGCTGGTGGGCGGGTGGGGAGGGGTGAGTCACAGTGTTGACAACCACTCCCCAGGAGGGTGGCACAAGGCCTGAAGTGTGAGATGTCTGCATCTAAGCCACAGGAGCCAGCTGTCCCCAGTGCAGGCTGGTGGGGTTTGCGGAGGGTGTCAGGGCGTTGGGAGTTCCCTAACCTCCAGGGCAGCACAAGGCCTGGGTGTGCAGTGTCCACACTGGAAGGCCCCAACAAGATGGTACCCAGGTCTGACCAGCTTGGGAGCTTGCCAAGGGATCACACACTCAGGGTTCACAGCTGGGGTGGAGTGACTAACACTGGATGTCCTGCACATGCACCACTGCAGCCAGACGTTGGCAGGAAAAGGAAAAAAGAGCAGCACTGCAGATGCAGATCCTTCCTCCTGCCATGTTCCTCCAGTGTCCTCTGCTGACAAAGCTTAAATACCACATTGAGATACCATCTTATGGCAGTTAGAATGGCGATCATTAAAAAATCTGGAGACAACAGATGCTGGAGAGGATGTGGAGAAATAGGAACACTTTTACACTGTTGGTAGGAGTGTAAATTAGTTCCATCATTGTGGAAGATAGTGTGGTGATTCCTCAAGGATCTGGAAATAGAAATATTTGACCCAGCAATCCCATTACTGGGCATATACCCAAAGGATTATAAATCATTCTACTATAAAGACACACGCACACATATGTTCACTGTGTCACTGTTTACAATAGCAAAGACTTGGAACCAACCCAAATGCCCATCAATGATAACACTGGATAAAGAAAATGTGGCTCATATACACCACAGAATACTACGCAGCCATAAAAAAGGGTAAGTTCATGTCCTTTGCAGGGGCATGGATGAAACTGGAAACCATCATTCTCAGCAAACTGACATGAGAACAGAAAACCAAACACCGCATGTTCTCACTCATAAGCGGTGTTGAACAATGAGAACACATGGACACAGGGAGGGGAGCATCGCACACTGGGGTCTGTTGGGGGGTGGGGGACTAGGGGAGGGATAACAGGGGGTGGGAGGATTGGGGAGGGATAACATTAGGAGAAATACCAAATGTAAATGACGGGGGGAGGATGGATGCAGCAAACCACCATGGCATGTGTACACCTATGTAACAATCCTGCATGATCTGCACATGTATGCTAGAACTTAGAGTATAATTTTTAAAAAAGCTTAAATACTGTGCTTACTACAAAGGAGAAATGCTTAGACTTTGGCCCATTGTCTCGGAGCAGGTAGTGAAGGGTGAATTTGAGACTGACAAGTGATACATTTATAACTGAGAATGGTAGGTACTATTATTATTGCCACTTTACAAATGAAGAGACTGGGGCAGCAAGGGGTTCTATGCCTAAGGTCACTAGTGATAGGGTCAGGACACAAACAATCACAAAGCTTCACTTCCATCAGTTGGAAAAGACAATTACCAAAGTGGAAATACAAATGATTAATAAATATCTGAAAGGGTTTTTGCTCCATTAGAGAGGAAAATCAATATAGAATGTAATTGACTATATCTTACACTTATGTTAATGTCCTAATGCCTACACTCTGAGGATGAGATGGCTTGAGCAGTTCACATACTTCTCGGAGCAGTGTTTCAGTAAGGGTTCAACTGGAGACGCACAACTCGCAGGGGTATATGTTAAGGGATTTGTTGCAACAAACTGCCCTCTGTGGTTGTGGGGGTAGGCAGTGGGGTGGAAATTCTTGGGCAGCAGCTAAGGTTGCATTCCACAAGTGGAATTTCTTCTTCTGGGGAACGTCAGTTCTGCTCTTAAAGCCTTTGAATTAATATATCAGACCCACCAGATTATCCAGGATAATCTCCTTTACTTAGAGGCAACTGATTATGAACATCAATCACTTCTGCAATATTCCTCATCGCAACACCTAGACTAATGTTGGATTGCATAACTCACTAGAGCCTAGCCAGGTTAACACAGAAAACTGACCATCTCAAGAATTCACTGATACTTCCTTGGAAGCAATTTTCCAGAGCATGTAATAAACCTTTAAAGTATGAATACCCAGTACCATGACTTCTGGGAATATAGCTAAGGGAATAATTTGAAAGACAAAGATTCAAGCATTATTGAGAATAACAAAATATTTAGAAACAACCCCACTGGCTCCACTAGGGAAATTAAATTATGTAACATTTGTATGAAAGAGTAGTAAGAGGCTACTGAAAGCTTTACAAAAGGTTTACAGTTACAGTTATAAACACCTATAATAAATCATTAAGCCAAAAGAAAGATGGGAGAGAAATTTGTTTATATGGAATACAAAAAATTCAGAAAATAAGACCACTGTGGGAAAAGGAGGAAAATGTTAACAATGGTTCTTTGAACTTCATGTTTTTCAATTTTTCAAAAATGACCTTGAATTACTTTAAAAATTACACAAAGTAAGATAAAGAATGTTCCATGCAAACTATAAAACATGAATTTACAAAGTGAGATGTCATGTCAATACTTAGGAGAGTTTTAGCCCGTTACAGATTCCAGCTCTTTGTATGCAAATGAGAGCAACAACCTAACTTCATCTTTAAGAGAAAGAAGGAAAGGATTGACAGTTAAGAAACTACAACTCCTTCAACCCACTAGTCACCCCCAAATAGATACAATGTTTCCCCATCATTGTGAAGACAACTTTAATAAATTACCACAGTGAAAAAAAATACACTTCCACCACCCCGCCCTTCCCAATTCGGCTCAATTTCACAGGGCACGACCAATTTCTATTTTATTGTCACTAAAGCACCAGAGAAAACAAGTAGAATAAAGACTACCATTGTTAACAGATTTTATATTTAAAAAAAAAAATTTTTTTCTTGCAGTTTCAATGGGTTATTTAGCTTCAATGGCATCTGTTGACACTGAAAAAAATATAACTACCATAGCTATAAATCTGCTTTGCTTGTAAATGTTTAATTCTAATGTTTCCATTTCAATTTAAGATAAATTCACTTTCTATCTTAAGAAGAAACTGTTACCAAGAAAACAGACTGAAACCAAATCCCACAGCAATGATTGTTACTCAGCTCCCTAAAACCCTCTTAAAACACAGATGCTGTCAATTCTTCCCAGCAGGGATCCCAGAGCTGCAACCTAAGAGTCTTTGAGAGACTAACACATAACCACCTGGAGAGACCCTCCCCACCCCCAACTTCATGAAGTTTTCTGGCTCTGCTGGAGTTCACAGAGAAACAGGCCATCCTACAATCCCTCCATGCACCAAATACAGTTTACACCAAAGAAAGCCTCATAGCTGTTTCATTTATGGACCTGAAAATTACAACCAGCCCTCTTCTCCCTACAACAGTTGACACTGGTGATATTCTGAACCACAAGAAACAGTCCTCCAACACACATCTGGGTCTCCTGCTATGTGTAAGTAAAAGAGTAGCCAATGGAAGGCCACTTTCCACAATCGAGAAGAAAAATAACAGCAGCACCCCAGGCTGCACCGTCCAAGGTAGACACAGCTCCCCGAAATGCTGCCCAGAGACTCTGTGCTCTCAGCATGACTCTCTCAGCAACGGAGGTCCCTCAAGCCCTGAGATGCAGATCAGTAGGCAAGGGATTCATAATTCTACATGAAGGTCTGCATGTGTCCTGGGATAAGGAGAAACTAGAGAACCACATCCACCATTTAGCCCACTTTCTCACACTTGGAGGGATGGGCTAGTATCTTAGAACCGTAAATTACTGACCAGGGGCCAACCCTGACCTCCATATCAACTTCATTTAACCTGCTCAGTATTTGTCAAAACCAAAATAAGTCTCCAGATATGTCACACAAAGCTACGCATTTCTATGTGCCTGAAACTAACCTCCACTTCCAGGACACACTATTATTTTATACATGATCAAAAGGTGTTGCAGAAAAACACACCTCCCATCATCTTGGCTCAGGGCAGAGGAGTCCCTTATCTAATACTTGATCATTGTCCTCAACAGACCATCTTCTCTTATCTGTTTGAGGATGTCATTTAATAAGGGCTTGTTCTGTTCCCAGAAACTATGCTAAATACTTCACATGAATTATTCGCTTAATCCCCATAGCAAACTTCCAAGGAGCTATTATTCTCTTCCTCATGTCACAGATGAGAAACTGAGTCACGGGGGCTGAGTCACCTGCCTGAAGCCACACAGGTAGTAAATGACAGGGCATAGATTTAAGCTCCGCTCTGACCCCCAAAACGGTAATTTTAAATAACTGTAGTATTTACCTCCCTCTAGCAAATTCCAGCAGATCGTAACACATCCCCCGATGCATGGGTAATATTCAAATTTCTGATCCTATGATCACTGACTGACATAAAATTTAAACTATCTATTGGTTCTCGATTTCATACATTTCCTGCCTCTATTTTCTCAAAAGCAGTAACAGCACACGGACAGCAGATTTCACAGCAATTTTCTCTCCTGAACACCTTTCTTCTAAACCTCCTTCCTTTTCTGCTCCTCAATAAATCATGGCCTAGGCCTCTGGCAAAGCTGTTGCTGTATTTGCTGTTGCCTTTGAAACAGGTAAAAGCGGAATCCAAAAGAGTTTCTGGGGAGAAAAACAGAATGTACCTTGAAATTCTCTTGACGGATCCATTTTCATTCCCCTAATGGTGTATTTTGAGTTTAAAAAAATAAATTTTCGAGGAAAAAATCTTTCAAAAATACTGCATTTTGGATTTAAGTCTTTAGGGAGCGTATCTGCTGAGGGAAGAAATCATCAAAAAGAACATTTACAAAGGCTGGGTTGCTTTTCATTTTCTACTTCATTTCATCTCCATCATAAGCCTGCAACAAAATCCCCATTTTACAGAAGAAATTCAGAAAGAGTTTGTTATCTGAGTAAATTCACACGAGTGATAAGAGATGGAAAAGCCACCACTGATTCCAGCCCTCTGCCTTAAAATCCCAGGCTATACCGGGCTTTTAAAAAGCTCTTTCCCCTGGATCTGAATCACTTCTTGCTGTATCGCACTACGCTGCTCTGTCAGACCCCAGTAGGGTGGAAGGGACCTAAGGGCCTGGAGGGGCCAGCAGATACCTTCAAAGTGAGACCAACACAGGTTTAACACAAAAGTGCATCCAGAGCAAGACTCACCATATTTGCATTTAGAAAGACACCCTGGTGAAATCTAAGCCCTTTTACTAGTTCATTAAGTTTTTCATCCTTCAACCTTTCTGCATATTTACCACAGAGGTACTAAGGCTTACTTATAATGGGTGTTTTATATTGTTTCTTTCAACTTGGAAACCTTTTGTTTGCATATTAATCATATAGGAATACTCCATCTTTGTTATAAAGAAATGTGCTTTTTCACTAATCTGGAAACACATCACTCTTTGTCTATCCCCTATCCACTTTTGATACAGACATGGAAGCTAATAATATCTATTCAATCAATACTTAAAGGTTATTTGTTCTATGCCAGACAGTGTTGCAAGCATGTTACATGGATGAAATTATTTAATCCTGCAACAACCCTATCAGGTAGAGACGAAATTTTCCCTATCTTAAAGTTGAAGAAACTAAGGCCAAAGGATTTAAAATAACTTGTTCAAGGTCACATGGCTAATAAGTGCTGATATCAAGAAGTACTTCCCTACCAGGAAAAAACACTCTGCATTTAATAAATGCCAACTAATACCCAACTTCAGTTTTGGGAGAACAGTAGGGAGCAGAGGGGATTGTGGGAAACAAGAGAGCATGGCCCCTTCCACACTGAGCGCCAGTCAGCTCTAGCACTTGTGGCCATTCGAGGTTGACCTGAGTTTCCAGTTTCTCCAGAGATACCTGAAATATATACGTTTAGTCAGATCTCCTGATATTTTTAATGTTGGCCGAAATTGAAAGAAAAAAAAACTTAGCAAAACAAATGAAAGAGGTTTACGGGCTACTGATTTGTTGCCTACATATTGGAGATTTAAACTGAACCAATGCTGAGTAGCAATAGTTCACAGGTTTAAACAGTTCAAGAAACCTGGTGTGCCCTTGGAAGCAAAGACTTCTTTGCTTTGCAACTGTTTAATTAAGGCAGAGATGCAAGGTAATAGTTCATTTATTAACTGGAAAATAATCGCAGGCCCTCATGAGTCACTCAGCATCAAAATGCATCAAATTCATCATTTGTTTTAGTCTTTGAAAATGATTAAATATCACTTTCTTTCCCTTTATGGCAAGATTCAAGTGACAACCAATCCATCAGCTTATCTGCCAATGTTTAACAACAGCATTTTGCATCCATTATTTCCTACTTAAATCATTCTTTTAAAAAGAGGAATAACTTAATTCTGCCTCTTGACAGTAGAGACATTAAATGGTGGAGCGTTTCTACGACAAAACACCAACAGCACATCCACGAAATCAAGCCAGAAGAATGCCAATTCAAAACAAGAAATATGACAACTAGGTTCCAGAAAAATCTCATTTTTACATCCTGATACTAAAACCTGGCAGAGACACACACACACAAAAAAGAAAACTTCAGGCCAATGTCCTTGATGAAAGGATTTTTGCAAAAATCCTCAACAAAATACTTGTAAACTGAATCCAGCAGCACATCAAAAAGCTAATCCAACCATGATCAAGTAGGCTGCAACCCCAGGATGCAAGGTTGGTTCAGCATACACAACCCAATAAACGTGATTCATCACGTAAATAGAACTAAAGACAAAAAACACGTGATTATATCAATAGATGTAGAAAAGGCTTTCAATAAAATTCAACATCCATTCATGTTCAAAACTGTCAATAAACTAGGTATTGAAGGAACATACCTCAAAATAATAAGAGACAAACCCATAGCCAACATTTATCTATGACAAACCCATAGCCAACATCTTACTGAATGGGGAAAAGCTGGAAGCATTCCCCTGAAAACTGGCACAAGACAAGGATGCCCTCTTTCACCACTCCTATTCAACACAGAATTGGAAGTCTGGGCCAGAGCAATCAGGGAAGAGAAAAAAATAAAGCACATTCAAATAGGAAGAGAGGAAGTCAAACTATCCCTGTTTGCAGATGACATGATTCTATATCTAGAAAACACCATAGTCTCATCCCAAAAGCTCCTTCAGCTGATAAACAACTTTAGCAAAGTCTCAGGATACAAAATCAATGTGCAAAAATCACAAGCATTCCTATACACCAACAACAGCCAAGCTGAGAGCCAAATCAGGAACATAATCCCATTCACAATTGCCACAAAAAATAAAACACCTAAGAATACAGCTAATTAGGGAGATGAAAGAGCTCTACAATGAGAATTACAAAACACTGCTCAAAGAATTCAGAGCTGACACAAACAAATGGAAAAACAT
>CAUYLG010060629.1:0-26719 GCA_963573385.1 Cacajao melanocephalus
AGAGATAGCATGGGAAGAAAAGCCAGATATAGGTGAAGGGGAGGAAAGCAGCAAATCACACTGCCACGTGTGTACCTATGCAACAATCTTGCATGTTCTTCACATGTACCCCAAAACATAAAATACAATAAAAAAAAAAAAGGGTACGTGTGTAGGATGTGCAGGTTTGTTACATAGGTAAATGTGTGCCATAGCGATTTGCTACACAGATCACCCCATCACTTAGGTATTAAGCCTAGCATTCATTGGCTATTTTTCCTGATGTTCTTCCTCTCCCCACTCTGACAGGCCCCAGTGTGTGTTGTTCCCCTCCCTGTGTCCATGTGTTCTCATTGTTCAGCTCACAGTTATAAGTGAGAACATGCAATGTTTGATTTTCTGTTCCTGCCTTAGTTTGCTGAGAATAACTGCCTCCAGCTCCATCCATGTCCCTGCAAAAGACATAATCTTGTTCCTTTTCATGGCTGCATACTATTCCATGGCGTATGTGTACTACATTTTCTTTATCCAGTCTATCATTGATGGGCCTTTGGGTTGATTCCATGTCTTTTTTTTTTTTTTTTTTTTTTTTTTTAAGACGGGGTTTCACCATGTTGGTCAGGCTGGTCTTGAACTCGTGACCTCAGGTGATCCTCCCGCCTTGGCCTCCAAAGTGCTTAGATTACAGGCGTGAGCCACCACACCCGGCCGATTCCATGTCTTTCTATTATGAATAGTGCTGTAGTGAACATATGCATGCATGTATCTTTATAATAGAATGATGCATATTCTTTTGGGTATGTACCCAGTAATGAGATTGCTGAGTCAAATGGTATTTCTGCTTCTAGATATTTGAGGAATCACCACACTGTCTTCCACAGTGGGTGAATTAATTTACACTCTCACCAACAGTGTAAAGTGTTTCTTTTTCTCAGCAACCTCACCAGCATCTGTTGTTTCTTGGCTTTTTCATAATCACCATTTTCTGCAGGTTTTTAAAGAGACCCCTCACTTGTGCTTCATTAACCTCTGGCCTTGAATTCTTGATATATGCAGAGAATTTGGCAAAGATGTCCATTCCAGCAGTGTTTGATTCTGGGTGTTTTGGTGAAAGCTTTAAATACTTGGGAGGCCCTAAGTCTTCTTCAGGAGATTCCTCAATCTTATTTGACTTCACTGTTGAAAGTTTTAAGTGCTGGGTGGTTCCCAGGAACCAAGTTTTGCAGATCTGCAGGTTTCCTTTTTAGATCAACAGTTGTGACACTAAAGACAACTCCTTTGAGCTAAAGAATCATGAGGAACCTCTGGAAAAAAGGCAGATTCTTGTGCTTTCACCATCACTGCCAGCCTTGACCCAGAGCTGAATGAGGGGCTGTTTTCCTCCTTCAACCCATTCAGTGGCATCGATAATGCCAAGGGCAGCTCAGCTGGGCTTTGCAAATGGTGGCAGCTGCTGCTCCTGCTCCAGGGCTGCTCATGCTGCTCACTGGACAGTCTGGCATTGAGGTGGCCATGGCCTTAGCTCCTCAGCACTGCACCACACTGCAGCTCGAGCCACTTCCTCAATTGACTTTAAATTAATCAACGGGGAATTGTCCAGGTGAGCATGAGTTAATCACACAAGCTCTTTAAATCTGAATGTAGAAGTCAAATATCCAGAAAGTCAGAAGCCAGAGAGATTCAGACCTGGCTTTAAAGATGGTAGGGACCACATGACAAAAACCCAAGAACATCTTCTAGGAGCAGAGTGATCCCTGGCTAGCGATGAGTTAAAAAACAACAACAACGCGACAAAAAAAACCAGGGACCTCAGTTCTACACTGCAAGGAACTGAATTCTGATGACAACATTAATGAGTTTGAACATGAAAACACCACTTGGTGAACACTTTGATTGTGTACCCATAAGAATAGAATCTGGGTAAATCTTGCCCAGATTCCTGATGCACGGACACCATGAGATAATGAATGACTGTTGTTTTGAGCCACCAAGTTTGTGATTTTTTTTTTTTTTTAAATAAAGATGGGGTTTCACCATGTTGATCAGGCTGGTCTTGAACTCCTGACCTCAGGTGATTGGCCCGCCTTGGCCTCCAAAGTGCTTGGATTACAGGCGTGAGCCACCACGCCCGGCCATTTGTGATGATCTGTTACACATCAGTAGCTAACTAATGCACTGGGTTATGTCTCCAATCTGGTGATTGGGATCAGCAGTCTTATTTTGCAAAGATACTTCAGAACCATGGACAGTAGAACGAATGCCAGGGGAGAACTGATTGGCTGAATTAGTTACCAACCAAACTGGAATGATCCCATTGCACAATTGTTGACTTGGGCACTGATCTCTGGACCAGTCAGATTTTGTTAGGGTCTGCAGACTCAACCTCTCTTTGCCAACCATGAAGATGGTGCCTTAGAAGTCCTGCAAGGTCCTGAGGGAACAAGTGCCTGCCTAGTTCTTCAGAAGAATATTGCACCACCCTCTTCCTCATCCCCATTGGCCTCCTTTGCCTTCTCCTTCCCACTTCCCAGCTATTGCCCAGTGGTTCCTACAGTCCGGAACTCCCTTCCTCTCTCTCTCTCTGAGACAGAGTCTCACTGTTTCTCAGGCTGGAGTGCAGTGGCGTAATCTTGGCTCACTGCAGCCTCCACCTCCCAGGTTCAAGCAATTCTCCCACCTTAGCCTCCCTAGGAGCTGGGATTACAGGCACCTGCCACCACGCCTGGCTAATTTTTGTAGTTTTAGTAGAGACGGGGTTTCACCATATTGGCCAGGCTGATCTTGAACTCCTGACCTCTGGTGATCCACCTGCCTCAGTCTCTCAAAGGGCCGGGATTACAGGTGTGAGCCACTGTGCCCAGCCCCTTCCTTTCTCTCTGAAACTTTCTATCCTTTACCTAGCCAACTCTCATTCTTTTTTTTTTTTTTTTTGAGACAGTCTCACTCTATCACCCAGGCTGGAATGCAGTGGCATTATCTTGGCTCACTGCAAATTCCACCTCCCAGGTTCAAGCAATTCCCCTGCCTCAGCCTCCCAAATAGCCGGGATTACAGGCAAGTGCCACCGTGGCCAGCTACTTTTTGTATTTTTTAGTAGAAACCCCGTTTAGTAGAACTCCTGACCTCAAACTTCTGACCTTGTGATCCACCTGCCTTGGCCTCCCCAGAGTGCTAGGATTACAAGTGTGAGCCACCACACCCAGCCTTTTTTTTTTTTTTTTTTGAGACAGAGTCTTCCTCTGTTACCCAGGCTGGAGTAGAATGGCATGCTCTCAGCTCACTGCAACCTCCACCTCCCAGGTTCAAGTGATTTTCATGCCTCAGCCTCCCCTGAAGCTGGGATTACAGGTGCACATCATTATGCCAGGCTAATTTTTATATTTTTAGTAGAGAAGGAGTTTCACCATGTTGGCCAGGCAGATCTTGAACTCTTGGCCTCAAGTGATCCTCTGACCTCGGCCTCCAAATCTGCTGGGATTACAGGCGTGAGCCACCATGCCTGGCCTGATGTCTCCGAAATTTAAAAAACTATTTAACATCTCACTGGGACTTACGTGCTTTTATTGCTAACACCCTGCTGTTAAAACGATATAAGCCCCTTCCTTCTAGGCCCAGGGAATATCCCAGAAGAGGTGGGCATGTGAGATTGTAATGGCCAAATTTGAGGGACAGAATTATTTAGACCCTCCTTCACAAGGATGGGCACACAGATGCCCAAACATCTGCCAAAATAAGACTGCCTCCTGGACTACTATGTGGCCTCTCTCCATCCATCCCAACCATAAAACATTTTGCTTTCCAAAGAAATGAAAAAAAAAAAAAACTATGGAGAGGATATCCAGATACCTGGTGTATGTCTGTTTTCACGCTGCTGATAAAGACATACCTGAAGCTGGCTAATTTACACAGGAAAAAGAACTTACAGTTCCACATCGCTGGGTCAGCCTCACAGTCACGAAGGAAGGCACAAAGGAGCAAGCCAGATCTTCCGCGGGTGGCAGAAGGCACAGAGAGAGAGTTCGAGTAGGGAAACCCGTTTTTAAAACCATCAGATCTCGTGAGACTTATTCACTATCGCGAGAACAGCATGGGAAAGACCCGCCCCTGTGATTCAATTACCTCCCACCAGGTCCCTCCCACAACACGTGGGAATTCAAGAGGAGATTTGGGTGGGGTCACAGCCAAGCCATATCACCTGGTGACAGAGCCTTCTGGATATAGTGCTCCTAGCAATAAAATTATGCCGATTATACAGACAATTTTATCAGCCACCTTAGGAGAAATTACTAAACAGACTGCAAAAAGCATTGCAGCACGTGGAAAGCCTCTGAATTCCTTAGCTTAAACGGTTTTAGGGAAATGCTTGCGTTTTGCTAATTCCTACAAGTATGTAACTACAACTAAGATTACAGTTGTAGACTTGGTTGTCTACAATGCTTAGAACTTATAGATATCAATTTTACAACCCTGCCTTTTGGCTTTTTATTTTTGGCTTTTTTTTTTTTGATGCAGTCTTCCTCTGTTGCCCAAGCTGGAGTGCAGTGGTGCGATTTTGGCTCACTGCAACCTCCGCCTCCTGGGTTCAAGCAATTCTCCTGCCTCAGTCTCCCCGAGTAGCTGGGACTATAGTTGTGTGCCACCACCTCCAACTATTTTTTTTTTGTATTTTTTTTTTTTTTGAGACAGAGTCTCACTCTGTTGCCCAGGCTGGAGTGCAGTGGCAAGATCTTGGCTCCCTGCAAAGTCCGCCTCTCAGGTTTAAGCGATTCTCCTACCTCAGCCTCCAGAGTAGCTAGGACTACAGCCATGTGCCACCACAACTGGCTAATTTTTTATTTTCAGGAGAGATGGGGTTTCACCATGTTGCCCAGGCTAGTCTTGAACTCCTGACCTCAGATGATCCGCCCGCCACGGCCTCCCAAAGTGCGTGAGCCATCGCGTCTGGCCGATTTTTAGCTCTTATGTTACTTAAAGGGTTCCCAGGGTTAATGAGAACCTGCCCACTACCATTCCCATCTGTCCTGGACCTTTTAGTTGGCTGTAAGTATTTTGACTCCAAGTCCCTTGGCCATAGGGGGTCCCACTGAGGGACATGATGTGCCTGGGTAGGCAGACACACCACGACAGCAATGATAGGGGACAAAATAAAAGTTTGGCTATTGGCTGGGTGTGGTGGCTCACACCTGTAATCCCAGCACTTTGGGAGGCTGAGGCGGGCAGATCACGAGGTCAGGAGATCGAGACCATCCTGACCAACATGGTAAAACCCCGTCTCTACAAAAATACAAAAAATTAGCCAGGCGTGGTGGTGCGTGCCTTTACTCCCAGCTACTGGGAGGCTGAGGCAGGGGAATCGTGTAAACCGGAGGGTGGAGGTTGCAGTGAACCAAGACTGCACCACTGTAGTCCAGCCTGGTGACAGAGTGAGACTCTGTCTAAAAAAAAAAAAAAAAAAAAAGTTTGGCCATCAGTGCTGTGTTTGGCATGTAATGACCAAAAAAGGGGAATGTAAACTAAAAATTAAATCCTAAGCTCCCCCTTCCCGCTGCCACTGACTAAATGGGTCCCTCCTTGGCCAAGGGAACCCCCTGTAAAAAATCTTAAAAAACTTAGTTCCCAGGCATAATGGGATGGGAGGCCAGATGTTCCTTCCTTTTATGGTTTAGACACAATAACTGACCAGCATTAATGGTCAAATGAAAACCACAAGACTGATAGGACAGACCTTCTGTAACAATAAGATAGCAAATTAAGCCAGGTATGGTGGTGTGCACCTGTAGTAGTAGGTATTTGGGAGGCTGAGGTGGGAAGATCGCTTGAGCTTGGGAGTTTGAGGCTGCAGTGAGCTATGATTGTGCCACTGCAGTCCAGCCTGAGTGACAGAGCAAGACCCTGTTTCAAAAAAAAAAAAAAAGATACCAAATTATATACAGAACCTGAGACCATGCCAGGCAAAGGTAAGTTACACGCTCCTTCACTTGAAAAGTAAAGTTTTTTTTTTTTTTTTTTTTTCTGATATGGAGTATTGATCTTGTCTCCCAGGCTGGAGTATAATGGCATGATCTTGGCTCACGGCAACCTCCACCTCCCAGGTTCAAGTGATTCTCCTGTCTCAGTCTCCTGAGTAGCTGAGATCACAGGTGCCTGCCACCACGCCAGGCTAATTTTTATATTTTTAGTAGAGACAGGGTTTCACCATGTTGGCCAGGCTGGTCTTGAACTCCTGACCTCAAGTGATCCGTCTGCCTTGGCCTCCCAAAGTGATGGGGTTACAGGTGCGACCCACCATGCCCGAACCAAAAGTAAACTATGTTCTAAATGCTACAAAGTTTTCTTTTTCTCAAGCAGCCAAACAAGCATTTGCCTCTAGATCAGCATCATTAAATCACTTTGCAGCTCCACCTGATGCTAACTGGCCACCGGCCATAACTATGGCTTTAATTAGGCAAGAGACTGATTTCAGTAACATTTTCCTGATGAAGAGATCACTGACCGTGGACTAGGGCTGGCTTGTTTACAGAAATTGCACGCTGGTGTGCCTTTTTGTCCTGAAAAGAACTTTTGATATACAGGGCCTAATGATAATATTTATTTTATTTTTATTATTCAACTTTTTTTTTTTTGAGACGGAGTCTTGCCCTGTCGCCAGGCTGGAGTACAGTGGGGTGATCTCGGCTCACTGCAACCTCCACCTCCTGGGTTCAAGAGATTCTCCTGTCTCAGCCTCCCAAGTAGGTGGGACTACAGGTGAGCACCACCACGCCCAACTAATTTTCATATTTTTAGTAGAGATGGGTTTTCACCACATTGGCCAGGATGGTCTCGATCTCTTGACCTCGTGATCTGCCCACCTTGGACTCCCAAAGTACTGGGATTACAGGTGTGAGCCACCATGCCTGGCCCTTTATTTTTGAGACAGAGTTTTGGTCTTGTTGCCCAGGCTGGAATGCAGTGGTATGATCTCAGTTCACTGCAACCTTCACCTCCTGGGTTCAAATGATTCTCCTACCTCTGCCCCCCAAGTAGCTGGGACTATGGGCATGCACCACCATGTGCAGCTACTTTTTTTTTTTTTGTCTTTTTAGTAGAAGTGGGGTTTCACCATGTTGGCCAGGCTGGTCTTGAACTCCTGACCACAAATGATCCACCCACCTTAGCCTCCCGAAGTGCTGGATTACAGGTGTGAGCCACCGTGCCCAGCCCCACAGTGTCTTTAAATTGTTGACTCTCCTCATGGTTTAGATCAGGTCCCTCCAGATGGAAGAATTTGCCCATGATTTTCGCCATGATGATAGGGATAGCTTTATTTTTCTATCATGGACTATATTGCTGTTGCATGCTATGTATGGGAATGCAAGACTGGGTTTCCCAGAGACGTCTAATCCCTTGAAACATGATGCCTCAGCAGATCTTTTTAAAAAATATTTTTAATTTTTTTGGGTACATAGTAGGTATATATATTTATGGGTTTATGAGATATTTTGATACAAGCATGCAATGCATAATAATTACATCAGAGGCCAAAGGGTATCCATTCCCTCAAGCATTTATCCTTTGTGGTGTGATCTCAGCTTACTGCAGCCTCTGCCTTCCAGGTTCAAGCGATTCTCCTGTCTCAGCCTCCTGAGCAGGTGGGACTACAGGTGCCCATCACCATGCCTGGCTAATTTCTTTTTGTATTTTTAGTAGAGACAGGATTTCACCATTTGGCCAGGCTGGTCTCGAACTCCTGACCTCAGGCAGTCCTCCCACTTCTGCCTCCCAAAGTGCTAGGATTATAGTTGTGAGCCACCATGCCAGTCCTCTTATTCATTTTTTCTGACTATTTTTTGTACCCACTAATGATCCCCACTTCCCCCTATCCCACCACCCTTCCCACCCTCTAGTAACCATTCTTCTGCTCTCCATCGCTCTGAAGTCAATTGTTGTAATTTTTCTTTTTTTTTCGAGGCGGAATCTTGCTCAGTCGCCAGGCTGGAGTGTGGTGGCGGGATCTTGGCTTACTGCAACCTCCTCCCTGGTTCAAGCGATTCTTCTGCCTCAGCCTCCCGAGTAGCTGGGATTACAGGCATGTACCACCATGCCTAGCCAATTTTTGTATTTTTAGTAGAGATGGGGTTTCACCGTCTTGGCCAGGATGGTCTTGATCTTTTTCTTTTCTTTTCTTTTCTTTTTAATAGATGGGGTTTCACCGTGTTGGTCAGGCTGGTCTTGAACTCCCGATCTCAGGAGATCCACCTGCCTTGGCCTCCAAAGTGTTTGGATTACAGGCCTGAGCCACCACACCCAGCCTCAATCTCTTGACCTCGTGATCCACCCGCCTCTACCTCCCAACGTGCTGGGAATACAGGCATGAGCCACTGCTCCCGGCAATTGTTTTAATTTTTATTTCCCACAAATAAGTGAGAACATGCAAAGTTTGTCTTTCTGTGCCTGACTTATTTCACTTAACATAATGACCTCCAGGTCCATCTGTGTTATTGCAAGTGACGGGATCTCACTCTTATTTTGTGGTCGAATAGTACTCCATTGGGTATTTGTCCCATATTTTATGTGTCCATTCATCTGCTGATGGACATAGATTGCTTCCAAATTTTGCCTATTGTGAATAATGCTACAATAAACATGGGAGTACAGATATCTCTTTGATACGCTGATTTCCTTTCTTTTGGGTATATGCCTAGCAGTGGGATTGCTGGATGGTATGGTAGTTCCATTTTTAGTTATTTGAAGAACTTCTGTACTGTTATCCATAGAGGTTACACTGATTTACATTCTCATCAAGAGTGTATGAGGGTTCCCTTTTCTCCTCATCTTCGCCAGCATTTGTTATTGTCTGTCTTTTGGATAAAAGCCATTTTAACTGGGGTGAAACGATTGCTTATTGTAGTTTTGATTTGCACAACTCTGACGACCAATGTTGAGCACCTTTTCATATACCTGTTTGCCATTCGTATGTCTTCTTTTGAGAAATGTCTATTCAGATCTTTTGCCTATTTTAAAATCAGATCATGGCTGGGTGTGGTGGCTCACGCCTGTAATCCCAGCACTTTGGGAGGCCAAGGGGAGCGGATCACGAGGTCAAGAGATAGAGACCATTCAGGCCAACATGGTGAAACCCCATCTCCTACTAAAAGTACAAATAAATTAGCTGGGTGTAGTGATGTATGCCTGTAATCCCAGCTACTTGGGAGGATGAGGAGGAGAATTGCTTGAACCCGGGAGGCGGAGGTTGCAGTGAGCTGAGACTGCACCATTGCACTCCAGCCTGGGTGACAGAGAGAGACTCTATCTCAAAAATAAATAAATAAATAAATAAAATAAAATCAGATCATTAGATTTTTTTCTATAGAATTGTTTGAACTCCTTATGTATTCTGGTTATTAATCCATTATCAGGTGGGTAGTTTGCAAATAGTTTCCCCATTCTGTGGGTTGTCTCTTGAATTTGCTGATTGTTTTCTTTGCTGTGCAGAAGCATTTTAACTTGATGTAGTCTCATTTGTCCATTTTTACTTTGGTTGCCTGTGGTTGTGGGACATTACTCAAGAAATCTTTGCCCAGTCCAAAGCCCTGGAGAATTTTCTTAAAGTTTTCTTGTGGCAGTCTTATAGTTGGAGATCTTACATATAAGTCAGGCTACAGTGAGCTGAGATTGTGCCACTGTACTCCAGCCTGGGCAACGGTTGACCATTCTCAACAATAATTTAATTATAGGTCAGGTGAGATGGCTCATGCCTGTATTCCCAGTACTTTGGGAGCCTGAGGCAGGCAGATCACAAGGTCAAGAGATCAAGACCATTCTGGCCCTGTCTCTACTAAAAATACAAAAATTAGCCGGGCGTGGTGGTGCACACCTGTAGACCCAGCTACTCGGGAGGTAGGAGGCAGGAGAATTGCTTAAACCCGGGAGGCAGAGGTTGCAGTGAGCCGAGATTGCACCACTGCACTCCAGCCTGGTGACAGAGAAAGACTCTGTCTCAAAAAAAAATAATAATTTAATTGTACATTTTAAAGTAACTAAAAGAGTGTAATCTAATTGTTTGTAACACAAGGGATAAACGCTTGAGGGAGTGGATACCCCTTTAACCCCTAATGTAATTATTGTGCATTGCATGCCTGTATCAATCATTTTGATTTGATCTTTGTATATGATGAGAGATAAGGGTCTAGTTTCATTCTTCTGAATATGGATATCCAGTTTTCCCAGCATCATTTATTAAAGAGACTGTCTTTTACTCAATGTTTGTTCTTGGCTCTTTTGTCAAAAATGTGTCCACTGTAGATGTATGGATTTATTTCTGAGTTCCCTATTTTGTTTCATTGGTCTATGTGTCTGTTTTTATGCCAGTACCATGCTGTTTTGGTTACTGTATCTCTGGAGTATAATTTGAAGTCAGGTAGCGTGATTCCAGCAGTTTTGTTCTTTTAGCTTAGAATAGCTTTGGTTATTTTGGGTGTTTTGAGGGTCCATATAAATTTTAGAATTGTTTTTTCTATTTCTGTAAAGAATGTCATTGTTATTTTGATAGGGATTGCATTGAATTTGTAGATTCCTCTGGAAGTTTTAACAGTATTATTCTTCCAGTACATGAACATAGAATATCTTAATATTTTTTTACGGCCTCTTCAATTTCTTGCATCAATATTTTATAGTTTTCTTTTTTGAGATGGAATCTTGATCTGTCACCTAGGCTGGAGTGCAGTGGTGTGATCTCTGCTCACTGCAACCTACACCACCCAGGTTCAAGCAAGTATCTGCCTCAGCCTCCCAAGTAGCTGGGATTATAGGCGCCTGCCATTACGCACAGGTAATTTTTTGTATTTTTAGTAGAGACCAGGTTTCACCATCTTGGCCAGGCTGGTCTTGAACTCCTGACCTTGTGATCCACCCAGCTCGGCCCCCCAAAGTGCTGGGATTACAGGTGTGCGCCACTGCATCCGGCCTATTATTTCTTTCTTTCTCTTTTTTTTTTTTGGAGACAGAGTCTTGCTCTGTCGCCCAGGCTGGAGTGCAGGCGAGAGACACGCACCTTGCCTGGCTCCATTCCATTTCCATGGAAAACAGGTGATAACATCAATTCTGGCTGCTTCCTGCTGAAAGGGGCAGAGTTTGGCAGCCATGGGATAGAACCTGTCCACCTGGATTTGAAAGTATTCACAAGTCCCTGGGCTTACGAAAAAGAATCTTCTGGGAAGGGCAGAGCGAGGTGGCCAAATAGAGAGTTCCACTGATCATCCCCATAACAGGGGCACCAAGTTTGACAACTAGCTCCACAAAGGGAGTGCCTTCATAGGACCCAAAAATCAGGTGAGCACTCACGGTGCCTGGTTTTGACTTCTTATCACTGAAGGAGGCACTAAAGAGGGAAGGAAAGGAAGTCTTGAATTGCTAATGTCCCCCGCTTCCCCCAGAAGCAGCCACATGGGAAGAAAATCTGTGCATTGGGAGAGGAAAGCTCAGCCACTGTGAGGCTTTGCATTTAACTCATTGCTGCCTTGTCACAGCAGAAAGCGGAGCTGGATTGTCCTCGGCTGACTCACCCTCGGTGGGAGCAGTTGGACTGGCCCTAGTCAGAGGGGAATCACCCATTTCAGTGCTCAGCGCTTGAGTTCTGACAGGCCTTGCCACTGTAGGCTGGAGTGCTCTGGGTCCCTAAGTGAACTTGAGGGAAAGTGATTCAGAAAGAAAATGTTTTTTTTTTTTTTTTTGAGACAAAGTTTCTCACTGTCGCCTGAGCTGAAGTGCAGTAGCACGATCTCGGCTCACTGCAACCTCCACCTCCCAGGTTCAAGTGATTCTCCTGCCTCAGCCTCCCAAGTAGCTGGGATTACAGGCACCCACTACCACACCAGGCTAATTTTTTTTATTTTTAGTAGAGATGAGATTTCACTACGTTGGCCAGGCTGGTCTCAAACTCCAGACTTCATGATCTACCTGCCTTGGTCTCTCAGAGTGCTGGGATTACAGGCATGAGCCACCCGCACCCGGCCATAAAAGGTTTTTAATGAGAAAAAAGAGATCATCTGAAGTCTTCAGTTGACTTCTGGTGACATAGCGTGAATCTGTATAAAAAAAAAAAAAAAAAAAATGGAATCATCTGAAGGTACAAAACTCACAGAAAAACAAAGAATATTGTAAGACTGTAGCTGTGGTGCATAAAGTACTCTTATCTTAAATAGAAAGACTAAATGATAAAACAGTAAAAAATAATACCTACATGGGCCCCTGTAATCCCAGCTACTCAGGAGGCTGAGGCAGAGAATTGCTTGAACCTGGGAGGCAGAGGTTGCAGTGAGCCAAGATCACTGCACTCAGGCCTGGGTGACAGAGTGAGACACTGTCTCAAATAAATAAATAAAAATAAAAAAATATTTTAATTAGCCGGGCATGGTGGTGGGCACCTGTAATCCCAGATATTCGGGAGGCTGAGGCAGGAGAATTGCTTGAACCTGAGAGGCAGAGGTTGCAGTGAGCTGAGACTGTGCCATTGCTCTCCAGCCTGTATGACAGAGATAGACTCCATCTCAGATATATATATATATATATATATATATATATATATATATATATATATATAAAATGTTATTTATTAGTTCTTTTTATGGTAGTCAAGTGAAGCAGTGGAAGTGGAGAAGGAATAAAAAAGTCTGTAACTGGCCAGGCACAATGGCTAACACCTATAATCCCAGTACTTTGGGAGGCTGAGGCAGGCGAATCACGAGGTCAAGAGATCGAGACCATCCTCGCCAAATGGTCAAACCCCGTCTCTACTAAAAATACAAAAATTAGCTGGGTGTGGTGGCGCACTGTAGTCCTAGCTACTCGGGAGGCTGAGGCAGGAGAATCACTTGAACCCAGGAAGTGGAGGTTGCAATGAGCTGAGATCGTGCCATTGCACTCCAGCCTGGTGACAGAGCAAGACTTCGTCTCAAAAAAAAAGAAAAAAAATCTGCAACTGGTTGTGAACAACCAATTGTAAACACTACTGCACTTGGACCAGCCTAAAAAGATATTTTAATTGCTGGGCATGGTGGCTCACGCCTGTAATCTCAGCACTTTGGGAGGCTGAGGTGGGCAGATCACCTAAGATCAGGAGTTCGAGACCAGCCTGACCAGCATGGAGAAACCTTGTCTCTACTAAAAACACAAAAAATTAGACGGGTGTGGTGACATGTGCCTGTAATCCCAGCTACTTGGGAGGCTGAGGCAGGAGAATGACTTGAACCTGGGAGGCGGAGGTTATGGTGAGCTGAGATTGTGCCATTGCACTCCAGCCTGGGCAACAAGAGCGAAACCCTGTCTCAAAAAAAAATTATATATGTATATATTTTAATCACTCTCCTCTCCTCTCACCTCTTCATTCCTTCCCTCTCTAGACACTCCCTTCTGGCAATGCATGCTTACTTAATTAGGCCCTTTCTTGAAAAATTCCAGAGGCTAATCTTGAAACAAGCCAGGCAAATCAGGAGCCCTGATTACAGAATCCTTCTGCTTAGAGAGAGTCAGTAATCCTAACAATCAGTCCACCACCGTTTGGCCAAAGTCAAGATAATACCAACCAGACCCCCGAAGAGATGACAACCCAGGACAGCCATTGAAGCAAGACACACAGACCCGGTACCCTGCCCCATTCCTCTCCACATCTCCCATACTGAAATGGCATTATTGTCCGGGGTAAGTACCTGTGGTTTATCATCTTGCACCGAGAAGATGAACAATATGGATACACACACACAGAATGGGTTAAGGAGCAGGAGGTTTAATAGGCAGAAGAAAGGAGAGAGGAGGGCAGCTCTCTGTCTCGCTCTTTCTTGCGAGAGAGAGGTGTCTGAAAAGGAAAAAGCAGTGGGCCACATCGGATTTTGTAAGCAGGCTTGAGGAGGAGGTGTCTGACTTACGTAAGGCCCACAGATTCGTTCAACCAGGTGTGATGTTTACATGGTTCGTGGGGAAGGAGGTTTGCCCCGCCCTAATCTTAACATGCAAATGAGCTTTCTGCTTGGCCAGTGCCATCTTGTCTTCCCCTAACTGTAGATGTGGCTGGCAAAGAGAAGATGAGGGAGCTACCGTTTTGAACATGCCTATTCCCAGGTAGTTTCTTCCTAGTGGCACAACTGCCAGCATTCGCCTGTGCAAACTTCTAGCTGCTAGCTTGTCTGTGTCTCCACTCGATTTTACAGGCTACTCTTTGCTAGAAAAGAAAACGATTTGGGGGGCTGCTTTTTGTTAAAAGGAAAAGCTTACCGAGGACCCCTGTCCTCTCACTATCTGCCTAAGTAATTTCTTCTTGACTCCTATATCAATACCAAGCTTTCCTGTAAAATCCCTGTGGTAAGATTTTAAAATTTGAGACCATCTTTATGACTGCAGTCCCTCATCTTCCCAGCCTGCTGGCTCTCTGATTAAACCTGCTTTTCCTTCCTCCAATCCTTGTCTCGAGTCTGGCTTTCAAATGATGAGCAGCCAAACCTGGGTTGGGTTACAGATCTGGTTGTGTCTGACCTTGCACGGCTCATGACACATTCTTTGCCTCATAAATGAATGGCTGAACTGCTTGTCCCTGCTGACCAATGAGAACACATGCTTGTCAATCAATCTTGGGTTAAGCTTCCTCTCTTTCCTCAGACTTCTAAACTATAAAGACCCCTTTCTGTAAAAGAAATCCGTTTTGCTTAACTCTTGAGATATTTGCCGACTTTATGGTCAGAGTGTTCTATTGGGATAGTTCTTTTCTACCCTCCTTGCAATAGTCTTTTTGAATAAAGTCTCTCCTTGCTAAATTCAGATTTGCTTTTTATTTGACAGAGCAATGGCTTGTGCACAAAAAAGACCAAATGTGCACAAAAGCGTGCACAAAAAAGCCCAAGGCCTGGGTGTGTGCACATGAGGAGGCTGTGCCGTGTGTGTGTGTGTGTGTGTGTGTGTGTGTGTATGAGTGGTGAAAGTGTGGTTACTGACTTGTATTTGAGTCTGAGAGTCCTGATGGTATCTGAATATAAAGAAAGCTCGGTCTTGTCTGGGCTTGCCTGGGCTTGCCTCCCGAGCGGATGAGGCACACTCTCTCTTGGCCTGTTTGAATAACGACAAAGTGTTAGGCCAGTTCTCAGGGAGGAAACAGTCTTACAAGTATGGTATGATCTTGGGGCCAGAGGAGAGAGGAATCTGCCACAGGTCTGCCAGTGGAAATGTTTGCCTTTTCTGGGTCTTGTGTGGCCCCATCAAGAAACCAGGGTATATTAGAAAGACGCCAGAGAACAGTATCACTGAGACTCAAAGACCTTAGTTTCCTCTTCCAGAATGCAGTATCTGGAGCAGGAGAATCTGCTCTTTAATAGCTTTCAGCCACACAGGCTTCAGTTCCTCAAAGGTTGAGCTTCTGACGTTGAGAAGTCAGAATGTAGTAATATCTGGACGAACATTGCAGCATTATTATTATTTTAAATTTTACTTTAAGTTCTGCGATACATGTGTAGAATATTCAGGTTTGTTACATAGGTATATATATACCGTGGTGGTTTGCTCACCTATCAACCCGTCATCTAGGTTTTAAGCCCTATATGCATTAGGTATTTGTCCCAATGCTCTTCCACCCCTTGCCCCTGACCCCCTGACAGGCCCCAGTGTTTCAACTCCCACTTATGAGTGAGAACATGCAGTGTTTGGTTTTCTGTTCCTGTGTTAGTTTGCTGAGAATGATGGCTTGGCTTCCAGCTTCATCCACGTACCTACAAAGGACATGAACTCATTCTTTTTTATGGCTGGATCGTATTCCACAGTGTATATGTGCCGCATTTTCTTTATCCAGTCTATCATTGATGGGCATTTAGGTTGGTTCCAAGTCTTTGTTATTGTGAATAATGCCATTGCAGCATCATTTTTATTTTATTGCTTTTTTTTTCATTTATTTTGCAGCATTATTTTTAATAGCCAAGATATGGAAACACCTAAGGGTCCATTAGTGAACGAATAAAGAAAGTGTGGTCTATAGACACATTGGAACATTATTTCATCTTACAAGAGAAGAAAATCCTGACATTTGGGACAATATGGATGAAACTGGAGGACATTCTGTGAAGTGAAATAAGCCAGACACAGAAAGACAAATACTGCATGATCTCACTTATATGTGTTAGAGTTAAAGAACGAGGAAAGAAACATGAGAAATGGCTCAACAATCAAAGACAGGTTTATTTTGGAGGATAAACCTAAGAGGGGCTTCTGGCCAATTTCAGTCAGGAGCACTCTCTTGTATAGACTGAGGGTATATATTGGTTTTCGGGTAGGGGAATTATCACAAGCTTGGAATGTTTTTGTGTAGCGGAGAAATTTATAGTGGGGTTGGAATGTCTCTGGGCAGAGGGGAGGTTATCTTGGGGCTGACATCTTTCTGGCCGGAGGGGAGATTATCTTGGGGCTGGGATGTCTGTAGTTGAGGATGTTATTTGTGTTTTATGGTCATGCTGATCTTAGCCATTAGGCTGGTGCCATTTGGATTTAGGTGGTCTTTGATCAAGATGAAACTTAAAATGACAGTACTTGTGCACGATGGTAATATTCCTTCTCTGTCAACATGGGGAATCTAAAAAAAAAAAAAAAAAAAAAAAAGCTAAACTCTTAGAGACAGAGAGTAGAACTGTGGTTACCAGGACATAGGGGTGGGAGGAAATGAGCAGATATTGGGGCACAAATGTGTGGGCTCTCTGGGTGCTTGCATGGTATTAAGAATTGAGTTTGCCCCAAATTGGACAATTTTAGCTGTGTGTTCAAATAGTTTCACTTGGCTCTTAGAGCTGGCAAGGTTTGCTGCAAATTTGCATGTGCATTGTACATATACACACTAGCATGGTATTTGAATCACTGCTCTGAGAATTTTAAAGAAATATATATATTTTTTTGAGACAAAGTCTCACTCTTATCCCCCAGGCTGGAGTGCAATGGCATGATCTTGGCTCACTGCAACCTCCATCTCCCGGCTTCAAGCGATTCTCCTGCCTCAGCCTCCTGAGCAGCTGGGATTACAGGTGCCTGCCACAACGCCTGCCTAATTTTTTTTTTTTTTTTTTTGTATTTTTAGTAGAGATGGGGTTTCACCATGTTGGCGAGGCTGTTCTCAAACTCCTAACTTAGATGCTCTGCCCACGTCGGCCTCCCAAAGTGCTGGGATTACAGGCGTGAGCCACTGCACCTGGTTCTTTTTTTTTTTTGACAGAGTCTTGCTCTGTCACCCAGGCTAGAGTACAGTGGCACAATCTCAGCTCACTGCAACCTCTGCCTCCCGGGTTCAAACGATTCTTTTGCCTCAGCCTCCCGAGTAGTTGGGATTACAGGTGCCCACCACTGCACCCGGCTAATTTTTGTATTTTTATAGAGACAGGATTTCACCATGTTGGCCAGGCTGGTCTCGAATTCCTGACCTCAGGTGAGCCACCTATCTTGGCCTCCCAAAGTGCTGGGATTACAGGCGTGAGCCACCATGCCCGGCTGAGATGCAGTTTTTCTATCTCAGCACAACATACTCATGAAGCATTTACCATCACCCTTAAAAAAGACCATGTACAAGGTGTGGTCGACTAACTCATGAATTACACAGATTCATCAAAATACCAGTTCCTCCTTTTTGCAGAGTAAATTTATGACAGTGGACATCTCTGTTCTCTATCCTATTAATCTGGATGTTCAAGTTTAATGCTAAATTTTAAAAGATGAGGTCAGGTGCAGTGACTCATGCCTGTAATCCCAGTACTTTGGGTGGCCGAGACAGGTCGGTCACCTGAAATCAGGAGTTTGAGACCAGCCTGGCCAACATGGTAAAACGCTGTCTCTACTAAAAATACAAAAACATTAGCTGGATGTAGTGCGATCTCAGCTCACTGCAACCTCTGCCTCCTCGGTGTAAGTGATTCTCCCGCCCCAGCCTCCAGAGTAGCAGGGACTACGGATACCTGCCACCATGCCCAGCTATTTTTTTTTTTTTGTATTTTTAGTAGAGACAGGGTTTTGCCACATAAGCCAGGCTGATCTGGCCCTTCTGACCGCAAGTGATTCACCCGCCTCAGCCTTGGTTTTAGGGTGAGGGGCTTGCAAGCGTTGAGTCACCACACCCGGCCATGTTAATAGACATTGAATTTCCTTTTGAGGAGGTGGACAGGATGGTGATTCATTGTTACTGGGCATTGATGAATTTCCTTGGCGATGAAATCTCATTTTCTCCCCCTAGCTGGAGTGCAGTGGCATGATCTTGGCTCACTACAATCTCCGCCTCCCAGGTTCAAGTGATTCTCCTGCCTGGGACTACAGGTGTCCGCCACCAGGCCCAGCTAATTTTTTTGTATTTTTAATAGAGACGGGGTTTCACCATGTTGGTCAGGCTGGTCTTGAACTCCTGACCTCAAATGATCCGCCTGTCTCGGCCTTCCAGAGTGCTGGGATTATAGGCATGAGCCCCACTGCACCCGGCTGAATTTCCGTTTGAGGTGATGAAAATGTTTTGAAAATTGATATATGTGATGGTTGCACTATATTGTGAATGTACTAAATGCTACTGAATTGCCTGTGTTAAGAGGGTTAATATAAGCTGGGTGCAGTGGCTCACACCTGTAATCCCAGCACTCAGGGAGGCTGAGGCAGGAGGCTTGAGCTGAGGCGTCTGCAGTGAGCTATGTTTAAGCTGCAATCCAGCTAGGGTGGCAAAGCAATACCCTATATCAAAAAGAAAAGAAGAAAGAAAGAAAGAGAAAGAAAGAAAGGAAAAGAATAACTTATTTGATGTTATGTGATTTTCACCTCAATTTTTGAAAAAAGAGTGTATACACATGGTTTTATAGAAAAGAAAATACAAGGCTGGGCACAGTGGCTCACACCTGTAATCCCAGCACTTTGGGAGGCGGAGGCAAGGTAAATCACCTGAGGTCAGGAGTTCGAGACCAGCCTGGGCAACATGATGAAACTCCATCTCTACTAAAAATACAAAAATTAGCGGGGGGTGGTGGCAGGCACCTGTAATCCCAACTACTTGGGAGGCTGAGGCAGGAGAATCACTTGAACGTGGGAGGCGGAGGTTGCCAGTGAGCAGAGACTGTGCCACTGCACTCCAGGCTGGCCGGCAAGAGCGAAACTCCATCTCAAACAAACAACATGGGTTTCACCATGTTGACTAGGCTGGTCTTGAAGTCCTGACCTCAGGTGATCCACCTGCCTCGGCCTCCTAAAGTGCTGGGATTATAGGTGTGAGCCCCCGTGCCTGGCTATAGTCTTGATTTTTATCCCACTTGGTGTGAATGTTAACAACTCTCACTGTAAAAAAACAAAAAAATTAGATATGGTGTTTGATTACAAAATGCTGTCCTGACCCCACTGAAGCGATGCGTAAAAGGTGGTATAAGCCTTGTACGTCATCTTTAAATACCGGAAAATTCTTTTTTTTTTTTTTTTTTTTTTTAGATGGAGTTTCGCCCTTATTGCCCAGGCTGGAGCGCAGTGGCACGATCTTGGTGCACCTCCACCTCCTGGGTTCAAGCGATTCTCCTGCCTCAGCCTCCCAAGTAGCTGGGATTACAGCTGCGAATTACCACATCCAGCTAATTTTTGTATTTTTAGTAGAGACAGGGTTTCACCATGTTGGCCAGGCTGCTCTTGAACTCCTGACCTCAAGTGATCTGCCCTCCTTGGCCTTTCAAAGTGCTGGGATTACAGGCTTGAATCACCATGGCTGGCCCAATACTGGAAAATTCTGAGTTCCAAAATGCATTCAAGGTCCAGTGCAGTGGCTCATGCCTGTAATCCCAGCATTTTGGGAGGCTGAGGCGGGAAGATTGGCTTCCCGGGAGATTGGAGTTTGAGATCAGCTTAGGCAACATAATGAGACCTCATCTCAAAAAAAAAAAAAAAAAAAGAATAGCCGGGTGTGGTGGCATGTGCCTGTGGTCCCAGTTATTTGGGAGGATGAGGTGGGAGGATCATTTAAGCCCAGGACTTTGAGGCTGCTGTGAGACAGGATCATGCCACTTCACTGCAGCCAGGGTGACACAGCAAGACCCTGTATTTTTAGTAGAGATGGGGTTTCGCCCCATTGGCCAGGCTGGTGTTGAACTCCTGACCTCAAGTGATCTTTTATTATTATTAAGATCTGGGGTACATGTGCAAGATGTGCAGTTTTGTTACAGAAACGTGTGCCATGATGGTTTGCTGCACGTATCACCAGCTGGGGTGTAGTGGCATATCTTGGCTCACTGGAACCTCTGCCTCCAGGGTTCAAATGATTCTCATGCCTCAGCCTCCTGAGATTACAGGCGCCCTCCACCATGCACGGCTAATTTTCATATTTTTAGTAGAGATGGAGTTTCACTATGTTGGCCAGGCTGGTCTCTAACTCCTGACCTGAAGTGATCCACCCACCTTGGCCTCCCAAATTGTTAGATACTTTGTATCGTCTGCTTTGAGAGACAGTCACCCAAGTAAGTGACCTTTGTGTTTCCTTTCTTGACAAACAGATGTACCAAGGAGAAAACAGAACTTTTTTATTTTTTGACATGGAATCTCACTCTGTTGCTCAGGCTGGAGTGCAGTGGCACGATCATGGCTCACTGCAGCCTTTGACCTCCTGGGCTCTACCCAACCTCCCACTTCAGCCTTCCGAGTAGCTTGGACTAGCACACTACTACATCTGGTTAATTTTTGTATATATATTTTTTAGAGACAGGGTCTCCCTATATTGTCCAGGCTGGCGTGCAGTGGCTATTTACAGGCACGATCCCACTACTGATCAGCATGGGAGTTTTCACCTGCTCCGTTTCTTACCTGGGCCGGTTCACCCCTCCTTAGGCAACCTGGTGGTCCCTGGCTCCCGGGAGGTCACCATCTTGATGCCAAACAGTGTGGACACCTGATGGCATAGCCCAGAACTTCTGGACTCAAGTGATCCTCCCATCTCAGCCTCCCGAGTAGCTGGGACTACAGGCACATGCCACCGTGACTGGCAATTTTTGTATTTTTTGTACAGATAGGGTCTTACTATGTTGCCCAGGCTGGTCTTGAACTCCTGGGCTCAAGTTATCCGCCTGCCTCGGCCTCCCAGAGTGCTGGGATTACAGGCATGAGCCACCGTGCCCAGCCAGCTTCCTCTGTTCTTCAAACATCCCTAACCAAGAACATTTTTTTTTCTTTTTCTGAGACGTCACCCAGGCTGGAGTGCAGTTGTGCAATCTCAGCTCACAGCAACCTCCGCCTCTCGGGTTCAAGCAATTCTTTTGCCTCAGGATCCCGAGTAGCTGGGATTACAGATGGACGCCAGCACACCAGGCTAATTTTTGTATATTTAAGAGGAAAATGAAAACAAAGAAAAAAACCCAATACACTCCCAACCCCAGCTGGCCCATGTGTACACGTTTTTTTTTTCTTTTTCTGAACTTAAATAAAATAAAATAAAATTTAAAAAACCCTAACTAGAGGCGGTGGTCAGGGGTGCACCCACTGCACTCCAAAGAAGGTCTCATCAGTGTTTCGTGAAGGGGTAAGTGTCCCAGTGAGGTTGGTGCAGAGCATGTCCCCTCGGGCCAGGGGCGTCAGGCGCTGGGATGCAACGGAGCAACTTTGGTAGAAGCCGAGGCGCAGCAGGCTGATGCTCCGGGCTGCTGGAGAGCAGATTCCCACGGTCAGGGTGGCGCGGGGGCGGGGCCTGGAGAAGCAGTTGGCCAGCGTCACCTGGATGTGTACCACGTAGATGCCGTCACGATGGATACGTAGCTGCCCCTTGTCCAGCTCTGGTCCACGCAGGAAGGAGCGGCCCAGTGCTGGGTTCCCCTGCCAGTATAGCCTGGGGTCCTGCCGAGGTCCTGGGGGCACGGGTTAGAGGGATGAGATTGAAGGTTAGGGAGACTGAGGCACAGGTGTCCTAGAGAAAGTCAGATGAAGAAATCGAGAGTTAGAAATCAAGGGATAGGCTGGGTGCGGCGGCAGCTCACGCCTGTAATCCCAGCACTTTAGGAGACAGAGGTGGGCGGATCACCTGAGGTCAGGAGTTTGAGACCAGCCTGGCCAACATGGTCAAACCCCATCTCTACAAAAAATAAAAAGCTAGCTGTGGTGGCACATGCCTCTGGTCCTGGCTACCCTTGGGAGGCTGAGGCTGGAGGATCACTTGAGCCTGGGAGGTTGAGACTGCGGTGAGCTAAGATCACACCGCTGCACTCCAGCCTGGGCGAAAGAGACCCTGTCTCAAACAAACAAAAAACAACAAAAAATAAAAAAAAGGAGGGGGATAGAAGGCTAGAGATCTAAAGGAGAGAAGGGTAAGGGGAGAGGGGTAGAGAGAGGGAGAGAGAGAGCCATCAGGAGAGAGAAAAAAATACAGAAACAGACAGGGGTAGAGAGAGATGGGGGAGGGAGAGAGAGGGAGAGAGGCCAGGACAACGGGAGGGAGAGAGAGAGACAGAGAGAGAGGACAACTGAGAGAGGGAGAGGGAGAGAGCAGGAGAACAAGAGGGAGAGAGAGAGAGAGAGAGCGGAAAATGAGAGGGAGAGAGAGAGGGAGAGAATGAGAGAGAGAGAGACAGAAAGAGCGCAATTGAGAGAGGGAGAGGGAGAGAGTGGGAGAACGAGGAGAGAGAGAGCAGGAGAGAGAGAGAGAGGGAGGGAGAGAATAAGAGAGACAGAAGGAGAGAGACAGAGAGCGAGTGTGAGAGCGCAATTGAGAGAGGGAGAGGGAGAGAGTGGGAGAATGAGAGGGAGAGAGAGGGAGGGAGCAGGAGGCAGAGAAAGACAGAGGGACAGAAACCAGGGGAGTGTGTGTGTGAGTGAATTCTGATAATGTTATCTTGTCTCAGCATCCCACTTGAATGTAAATTTAGTTTTCTGGCACCAGGAGTGGTGCTTAGTCTCCCGTGATACCGTTTTCCGTTCTCTGCCTCCTCCCAGGTCCTCAATGTTATCGACTTGGCCACGTGCCCTATACAACCACCTACAGGACTCACCCCATCAGCTCCCTCTTCCTGCACAGACTGCAGACCGGAGCCCCTCAGGCTGGGGGGGTGGGGTCTCCATGGAGCACACCTGCTTGCTCTGAAGTCCCGGATTACAACTCCCCAAGGGAAGCCTGCTCGGGTAACACCCTGAACCCCAATAAAGGCTTTGGCTCCCAGACCCCACGCCCCTGCCTGCTTCTTCCCTTTCTTTTTCTAGCTCTCCACCCACTGGTTGAGTGTGTGTGTCTGAGCGAGCTCCCCTACCTTCCCATCGGGCCTCTTCTCTCTAGGATCTTTATTTTGTCTCTTTATTTTCTTTTTTAGAGACAGAGTCTCTGTCCGTCACCCAGGCTGGAGTGCAATGGCACAGTCTCAGCGCACTGCAACCCCTGCCTCCCGGGTTCAAGTGATTCTCCTGCCTCAGCCTCCCAAGCAGCTGGGAGTACAGGAGCCCGCCACCATGCCCGGCTAATTTTTTGTATTTTTAGTAGAGACAGGGTTTCACTATGTTGGCCAATCTGGTCCTAAACTCCTGACCTCGTGATCTGCCGGCTTCAGCCTCCCAAATTGCTGGGATTACAGGTGTGAGCCACCGTGCCCGACCAGATCATTATTTTCTTTAGAGATAGGGTCTGGTCCTGCCACCCAGGCTGGAGTGCAGTGGTGCGACCATAGCTTACTGCAGCCTCAACCTCTGGGGCTGAAGCGATCCCCTAATCTCACCCTCCAGAGTCACAGGGAAGAGGCGTGCGCCGCCATGACCAGCTAACTTTCAAAGAGATGGGAGTCTTGCTATGTTTCCCAGGCTTGTCTTGAACTCCTGGGCTGAAGCGATCCTCCCATCTCAGCTTCCCAAAGCGCTGGGTTGGCAGCCTTGAGCCACTGTGCTCGGCCGTATTTTATGTGTTTCACCGCAGCGTCTCCTGTCTCCTCCGTGTCTCATCCCGACGGACACACCTGAGCCTCACTCTCGTCCTCACTCAAGACTCTCTTGGAGGCGCCTGTCTTGTTAGGAAAGAACTGAACACACATCAAACAAGAGCCATAAGGGTGTTTACCAGGCGATGCAAATTTTCTGTGAGAGTGACACCTGGTCCCCTGCCAGACACCTAGGCATGATGTCATCCACCAGAAGAAAGAACTAGCCTGTGAAACACACATTGTCAACACCCATAACCACCGCCCCGGCGACCCGCGGATCCGGGCCAGAGTTTCGAGCCACTCTCCAGAAAGGGGCCTCAAGACCAAATCACAGAAAACACAGGGTTGGGGGGAGGTAGGGATGGGGAGAGAGAGAGAGAGAGAGAGAGAGAGAGAGAGAGAGAGAGAGAGAGGGAGAGTGCATATATATACATATATGTATATAGGTATTATATATGTATATATGTGTATATATATGCATATATATATATATATGCCCTCTCCCTCTCTCTCTCTCTCTCTCCCCCTCTCTCCTGAGCCACCGTGCAGGGACCTCTCTCATTTTCATTCTCTTTTACTTTCTTTTCTTTCTCTCTGTCTCTCCCTCACTCTCTCCCCATCTCCTCTTTTTCTGTCTCTCTCTCTCTCTCTCTCTCTCTCTCTCTCTCTCTCTCGTTCTGTCTTCCGCACCTGTCTCCCTCCCTCCTTCTTCCCGTCTCTTTCCCATTCTCTCTTCCTGTGTCTCTACCGGTTTGTTTCTTGCAGTCTCTCCCTCCCTCTCTCAGAGTCTCTCCCTCCGAGTCTCTCCCTCCCTCTCTCTGAGTCTCTCCCTCCCTCTCTCTCTTCTCTGTCTTCCCCGTTCTCTGTTTCCCTCCCCGCCTATCTCTCCCTCCGTCTCTCCCTCTGTCTCTCTGTGTCTTTTTCTGTCTCTCCTCCCTCGTCTTTCTATCTCTCCCTCCTTCTCTCTCTCTCTGTCTCTTCTTCTCCCCGTCCCCCCACATCCCCCGAGTTACCTGTGTGATTCAGCTGCAGCTCAGCTACGTCCCACTGGAAGAAAAGAGCAGAAAACAGGGCACGGACATCAGCAGAGAGGTTCTCTGCGTCCCCTGAGTCAGGGGCTCTCTTTCCTCCGTCCATCCTCCTTCCCACCCCTACTTCCCACGGTGCGCACCGGTGAGTTTTATTTATTTATGTATTTTCTCCTGAAGACTTCTTAAAGAGGAAGCAGGTCTGAACCAGCGGGGAGCGTAAAGTCGAGACCTTCAAAAGAACTTCTTAGTTTCCTGAATCGTTTTCCTGGATGGCACGGGCGCTGGAGTGCCCTCCTTCCGTCCCCCCGCCCATCCCCGCGCGCACCGGACTTTCTCGGCTGCAAAGGCGCCCGGCCCGGCGGGGTCTCCCAGGGAACCTCTTTCCCTACCCCGGGGCGAGTGGCTGGGAACCATCCCGTCGTAGGAGGCTCCAGGAAGCCCCCACACCCAGCCTCGTGAAGCCCCCAGGAGCCTCTGAGTCAGCCTGCCGGGGGAAGACCCGAGCCGAGTCATTTCCATGCCCACGTGCACGTCCCTTTCCCATCCCGGGATCCCCCGGTACCTCCTGGGCAGGGCTGCCTCCCCCTGAGCCCTGACCCCGGCCGGGCAGCCTGATCCCCAACCCCCGCCTCTCCTCCCTGCTCTGCTCTCTGTCTCTGGTCTACCAGATCTTCCTCCCGGGCCTCTCTGCCCCATCTCATTCTCATTTCGTCTTCTCCTCCAGGCACCTCTCGGTCTCCACCCTGGCGCACGGTCCCCACGCCCCTCTCCAGCTTCTCTCCCGGGTGGAGGTTTCCTTCCCAACTTCCCATCTCAACTCACCCCTGGGGACTCGGGCGGCACCTGCGCGGGGCGCCAGCTGCAGACGGCGATGCAGATCCCCACGACTGCTGCGACCAGCAGGGCCAGGGCAGCGCGCAGGACGCACGCATGGGGCCGGCGCCGCCCCGCGCAGCCGGAACCGTCCTCCGGCATCGCGGCCACCTCCGCTGGCGCAGGCGGGGCGGGCAGGGAGCAGAGCGCGGCCGGCCGAGGAGGAGGAAAGAAACGGCAGCCCCCTCCCAGGGCTCCGGAGCGTCTTCGTGCCTCAACCTGTCTGGGGACCCGCCTGCCCCTCTCTGGGGATGTCCGGCGGATCGGATCGAGGGGAGGGACTTGAGCGATTCGACCAGGGGAAATTCCCTCCAACTGCTGCCACTCTCCAGCTCCTAGAGGGGTGGGGCAAGGGCCCCTGGTGAGCCTCAGAGTGGCCGGCCCGTCCTCGCCTTCAGGCAAGACACAGCCAGTCTTCCTATGTCACTCTCCACCTCATTCTTCTGGGGCCCATTCATTCATTCATTCATTCATTCATTCAACGAACTTCCCTCCATTGCGCATTTATTACGGACTAGACGGTATGGTGTGCACTGCAGTACAGCCGGCAACCAGGAATTGGGGGTGCGCTCCAGATACTTGTGTGTCCCTCTCCTGCGTTTTCTTTTTCCTTCTTTCCTTTCCTTCCTTCCCTCTTTCTTTCCTTCTTTCCTTCTTTTCTCTTTCTCTCCTTTCTTCTTTCCTTTCTCTGTCTCCTTTCTTTCTCTTTCTTTCCTTTTTTCCTTCCTTCCCTCCCTCCCTCCCTCCCTCCCTCCCTCCCTCCCTCCTTCCTTCCTTCCTTCCTTCCTTCCTTCCTTCCTCTCTCTTTCTCTCCTTTCTTTTTCTTTTCTTTCTTTTGAGCCATAAGGTCTCACTCTGTCACCTAGGCTGCAGTACAGTGGCACCATCTCAGCTCCCTGCAACCTCTGACTCCCAGGTTCAAGCAATTCTTCTGCCTCAGCCTCCCCAGTATCT
>CAUYLG010060630.1:0-46487 GCA_963573385.1 Cacajao melanocephalus
AAAAAAAAAAAAAAAAAAAAAAAGAACCATGATGCAATACCTCCACACACCCTCTTGAATAGCTAAAGTAAAAAATATATTAACAAGTGCTGGTAAGGATGCAGAGCAACTGGAACTTTCATACATTGCTACTGAGGATGCAGAATGATACAGCCACCCTGGAAAACAGTTGGACATTTTATTTTTTGTTTTTTGTAGAGACAGGATCTTGCTGTGTTGCGCAGGCTGGCCTTGAACTCCTGGCCTCAAGTGATCCTCCTGCCTCAGCCTCCCAAGTAACTAAGACTACAGGTGTGAGCTACCATGCCCAGCTAATTTTTAGATTTTTTTGTAGAGACAGGGTAATGCTGTGTTGCCCAGTCTTGTTATGTCTTATAATTTTAGGTTTAATTCATTAGGAAGCATTATCAAGTGTATAATAAAAGCCTAAAGTCATATAGTATTAGATAATAGTAGTTGAGGGCAATTCCTTTTTTTTTTTTTTTTTTTTTTGAGATGGAGTCTCGCTCTGTCACCAGGCTGGAGTGCAGTGGCGCAATCTCGGCTCACTGCAATCTCCACCTCCCGGATTCAAGGAATTCCCTGCCTCAGGCTCCCCAGTAGCTGGGATTACAGGCATACACCATCACTCCCAGCTGATTTTTGTATTTTTAGTAGAGATGGGGTTTCACCATCTTGGCCAGGCCGGTCTTGAATTCCTGACCTTGAATTCCTTGATCCACCTGCCTCTGCCTCCCAAAGTGCTGGGATTGCAGGTGTGAGCCACCACGCCCAGCCTAGGGCATTTCTTGTTTAAGGAAATTTTCACTATGTGTTAGGCACCTAGAATAGAACAAAATGTAAAAGGTGGATTCTGTTTTCAAGGAGATTACCATCTACCTGAAGGGTAGGGGTATAGGCAGGGGGCAGTGGAACTAATGTACCTGTAATTATAAGATTAGACCAGTTAATTGCTAACTGCTGGCCTTGAGCTCAAACAGTTGTAAAACTTCACTACTGGTAAACTTTGAACTGCTATGTGGTAGAGAAAATCAAGATCCTCTGCTTCAGTTTCTGTTAGAAATTCATGGAACTAACTGTGAGTCATTCTGTAAGAGCTAATGAAGTTTGCCACTAACATTATTGCTTCAGTAACACATGATTCAATAAATAGAGTTGAAAATATTGGGAACAACACCTGTAGTTAACTGGAAAACAAGTCAAATGATTTTGAGTGATTTTCTGTGGCTCTAGGTGATTGTTACCAATACTGCCCAAGTGTGGTTTATTCATGGATGAATTTTCCCCCATGGTTATATTTCCATTGTATACTAAATAATTTCTATCTAATAATTTGCTTGTTGAAAATTCAGGTTTTGAACGATCATTTTTGCTTATCCTGTCTTACCCAGGTGACTTGGCATGAAATTGCAAGGCCTCAGATACATGGGTATGAGCTGAAATGTTTGACAATGCTTAATCGGTTTCAGTTTGTATCTGGAGCAGATGAAAAAGTTCTTCGGGTTTTTTCTGCACCTCGGAATTTCGTGGAAAATTTTTGTGCCATTACAGGACAATCACTGAATCATGTGCTTTGTAATGTGAGTATTTCTCTAAATATTTTACCTAAATCTAGTCACTTCATTTTAAATTTAAAAAATTTTTGCCTTAGGCTTTAAATGGAATATATGGGTAGAAAGAAAGTCATATTGTTTCTTTTTTTGAGATGGAGTTTTGCTCTTGTTGCCCAGGCTGGAGTGCAATGGCACGATCTCGGCTCACTGCAACCTCTGCTCCTGGGTTCAAGTGATTCCCCTGCCTTGCCTCCTGAGTAACTGGGATTACAGGCATGCACCACCATGCCCAGCTAATTTTTGTATTTTTTAGTAGAGACAGTGTTTCTCCATGTTGGGCAGGCTGGTCTTGAACTCCCAACCTCAGGTGATCCACCCACCTCAGCCTCCCAAATTGTTGGTATTACAGGCATGAGTCACCGCACCTGGCCAAAAGTCTTACTGTTTCTTAATGGTTTGACAGGCTTTTTTGTGCACTGTGAGGTGTAATGATTTAAATACTAAAAACAGAAATTTTGTGTAGCAAATGAGCTAAAAATACTATAAAGCTGCATGAGTGTTCAATTGAGACATGAATACTATGTTTTGTCACTGCAGTTAGGTACCTAGAATAAAACAAAAGATGAATGCTGTTTTCAAGGGGATTAACATCTACCTGTAGGTTAAGGGTAGAGGTAGTGGGCAGTGGAACTAATGTACCTGCACTTATTAAATGAGACCAGTTAATTGCTTAATCTTGTACTAAAGTAAATTTCATAGAAGGAAGAGATCATTGTATTGCAATAACGAGAACATGTTTAATGGGACTTCATTTGAGTTTTGTAAGAGTAACTTTTTTTTATGTTTATACTCCTTTCTAAAAAATATTTGAGCTACTTATAAAAATAAATGGATTATAAAAATTATGAAGTAATTTTGAAAGGAAAATTAAGTAAGAAGATAGTTATGTTACACAGAAGTCCGTATCATACAGTCCTTCATTTAGAGTTGAGTCACAAATTTGGTTCTGAGTTCTAAAAGGGTAAGTACCCTTTTGATAGGCAAAAAGAAGGAGAGAGAGAACAAAGGGGAGGCCACAGCTGTTGTGGTACCTATTGAAATGAAGACTGGATGGAAATGGAGAGAATGGGGAAGTCCATAGTGAAGGATCTTGGGAGGCAGGCACAGTCCAACTGTGGGGTGCTGTTGGAGGCTCCTACACAAAGAGTGATGAAGAGCCTTTTGGAAGAGAGTTATCTGGAAGCCAAGAGACTCTGAAGGCAGTGAAACTAGCACCAGTCTGGGTAAGACTGGAGAAGAAAGTGAAATTAATTAGAAATGAAGTACCCAACTGAATTTCCTAGAATGTATACTCAGCACCTCATGCTACAGGCTTTCTTGATTATGTGAAGAGGATTTAAGATTCTGTTGTGCTTGTTTCTAATAATAATGGACAATAGGAACAAGCTCAAAAGGGCAGTCTTGATTGTGGTTATTATGTAGACCTAAGCATATGAAGGTGGAGGGGCAGTTAGTTTCAGGATCTCTTCAGTTCTAGAAATTGAAATGGAGTTTTAGGATTCCATGAGAGGCTTAGTCCCAGTTATACACTTAGTTCTGTGTCCTAAGTTATGGGGATCTTGTAGAGTGACGAGCTGTTTGCTCCCATTTGGGTTTTGCTCCCATACCAAGTATTGGGATTGGAATGTAGGAATGCCTCTTATTGTTCCTTTCTATGTTAGTTTTTCTTGATTTCTAAGATAAAGCATACAGTTTCTTATGTTCCCAGTAGCCATTTTTGATGGCTAGTCTTACTATTCATGTTTGTGTCTAGTATCAGCTTCTGTATTAAAGTCTCAATTGTACAGAACACTCTTAGCTTCTGAGCATGTGCCAGTTTTGATGATTTGGTTATATATAGTTTCACATGAAATAATTTCATTGATTAAATTGCAAAATCTAAGCAGATTATTGCCTTTTCAAATGGCACTCATACAAAGTTTTAAAATACTCAGTTATTTAGATATGTTTAATGAAAATACAATAATACTGTAACTGTTCCCTTCTGGGAAGCATCTGTGTTTATATGAGCATCATCAGGGGATGTGCCTGTGAGATTATCTTGGAAGTAGAGCTCTGGGCCTTCCATTTTTAGCCCACTGCATTTCCTGTCAGACCCGGAAACCCATTGAAATGTTATGGTTCGATGAGATCCCTTTATGAATGAGAGGATGCCTGACTTTATGGATTGGGTGAGAGTTGGAGGCCTGGTAGGGCCTCTCTGTTGGAGAGTGATTGCTTAGTGTTTCATTGTTGGTTCAGGAAGTGAAAGTAAGGGTAGACATCCACTCAAGATGGTCTTTAAACTGTTTCTCGGCATTTATGAGCATGACTTTTTTTGTAGTGCCTGAAGTAACAGTAACTTTTAGTTTTATAATTATTATTTAAAATTTTAGCATTTAAAACTTAGAAATTATATTTTCTATTCTAGCAAGATAGTGATCTTCCAGAGGGAGCTACTGTCCCTGCATTGGGATTATCAAATAAAGCTGTCTTTCAGGGTAAGGCTTTTGTCTTCAAAATTATTAAACCCGTAGTGGTACTTAAACCCTAGTCAGCACTTGTATAATGTCTACCTAATGTTTGTTACAGCTGATTTTTTTAAAAAATCACAATGCATGTATCTGTCTTCTCCATCACCAATTTTGTGATAAGTACTCTTTGTACACACTGAGACCACTGAAGTAGGTGCAGTTTTCGCAAAGCATTTTTTTTTTGAGGCAAAGTTTTGCTCTGTTGCACAGGCTGGAGTGCAGTGGGTATGATCTTGGCTCACTGCAACCTCTGCCTCCTGGGTTCAAGCAATTGTCCTGCCTCAGCCTCCTGAGTAGCTGGAACTACAGTCATGCACTACCAAGTCCAGCTAATTTTTGTGTTTTTAGTAGAGATGGGGTTTCACTATGTTGGCCAAGCAGGTCTGGAACTCCTGACCTCAGATGATCCACCTGCCTTGGCCTCCCAAAGTGCTGGGATTACAGGCATGAGCCACCACATGCTGCCACAAAGCATGTTTTCTGGAGTGTTAGAAGTACAGATAAGAATGTAGGTAACCTGAAGAATTGGTTGTGTAGTTTAAAAAGTTTGGAATCTGTTAGATCAAGGAAAATGGAAGGAACCTCTATGGAGTCGATTAATGCTGCCAGGAGCATGTTTGGAAAATACCTGAGTAATGGAAATACTCTTGCCTTTGGAATCACATGGACACAGCTGTGAATCACACCACTTTGAAGTACCACTGCTTTCTATCTGGTGGCCTTAATACTGAGACAAGTGAAGGAGACCTAAAAATAGTGACTATATTCATGATATATTTCTTTAAACTAGGAGATATAGCTTCTCAGCCTTCTGATGAAGAGGAGCTGTTAACTAGTACTGGTTTTGAGTATCAGCAGGTGGCCTTTCAACCTTCCATACTTACTGGTAAGAAGTGACAAAGAGAATTTAATAAATCACTAGAACACACAGTATGTTATCTATTGCTGCTGACCTAAATAAGTGCTATAGAATTCACTTTTGTATTTGGACGAACATAGTAAAAAATAGCTTCAATTTATTCTAGAGCCTCCCACTGAGGATCATCTTCTGCAGAATACTTTGTGGCCTGAAGTCCAAAAACTGTAAGTTAAACTGTATTTAGCTCTTTGGTCTGATTCTCTCATAATCTGTGAATTTTCCTCCCCACCCCACCATTTGATTTCTCCTTTGTCTTCCTTCTGTTACCTTTTTCCTCTTTCACTATACATCTCTTAGTGGCTCTTCATAAGGAATGAGAATTAAACCTCAGGTTTATTTTTATATTACTGTTTATTATGTTCATTAGTTCTGTTTATTCATCTTATTTTTAAAGTGGAGAAGAACAATATATATTTTTCCTTTATTAAAAAGACTTGGCTGGGTACAGTGGCTCACACCTGTAATCCCAGCACTTTGGGAGGCCATGGCAGGAGGATCATTTGAGGCCAGGAGTTTGAGACGAGTCTAGAAAACATAGCAAGACCCCATCTCTACAAAAAAAATTAAAAAATTAGCCAGGCGTAATGATGCATGCTTGTAGTCCCAGCTACTCGGGAGGCTGAGGCTGAAGGATTACTTCTGCCCAGGAATTTGAGGCTGCATTGAGCCATGATTGCACCAGTTTATGCCAGTCTGGGTGACAGAGTGAGACCTTGCCTCGAAAAAAAGACTTAAGTTTTGTGGTTATGACTGGTCTTTTTTGTCTTTGATGGTGCCCAATGAAAACCTTTCCACGGTTTATTGTTTAGATACTAGCTACTTGGGGCAGGAGGTAAAAACTTGTATGTTAATTGTTTGAGTTATATTACTTGTAGGAAGCTGGCATTTTTCTTCTGTTTCCCTGTCTTTTCAAATGTTTGCCTAGACAAATGTATAATGTTCCCTAAAAGAATTGTATGTTAGCTAGAGAGACTGATGTTATTCTTTTCACTTTTAAAAATTGTATGGCATAAGAATAGGTTCATTTACTAATACAGAGTACCTTTTTTTCTTTTTAAATTTTAGATATGGGCATGGTTATGAAATATTTTGTGTTACTTGTAACAGTTCAAAGACTCTGCTTGCCTCGGCTTGTAAGGTAGGGAATTTTACTTTTGACTCTGCTTGGTCACAGGTTATTTGGGTCATCAGGTTCCTGCAAGTTTGGTAATGATTTAGGCAGAACTCTATGTGAAAGGCCATTAGTGCTTGCTTTTTTGAATCTTTCTCAATTTCTCTTTCCCTTCTGTCTCTTTGAAAGCTTATGGTTGCTTTTTTTTTTTTTTTTTTTTGAGACGGAGTCTCATTCAGTTACCAGGCTGTGAAGTAACTGTGGCATGATCTCAGCTGACTGCAATCTCTGCTTCCCGGGTTCAAGCGATTCCCCTACCTCAGCCTCCTGAGTAGCTGGGACTACAGGTGCACACCACCATGCCTGGCTAATATTTTTTGTATTTTAGTGGAGACGGTTCCACCATTTTGGCCAGGCTGCTCTTGAACTCCTGACCTCATGATCCACCCGCCTCAGCCTCCCAAAGTACTGGGATTATAGGCGTAAGCCACTGCACCCGGCCATGGTTGCATTTTAAGTCTGTTTCAGCTGCACATTTTGAGCTTATCTATGTCCTCCTGCTGAAAGTTATTTAATCAGATGTCTCAAAGTGACACCTGCAATCCTATCTACTCAGGAGGCTGAGACACGAGAATCGCAGAGTGAGACTCTGTATAGAAAAAAGGATAGAAAAAAGGATAAAAAAAGCGTATCTCAAAATGATGCCGAAAAATGTGAAAAATTTTGAATAATCAGAATCCTAGAGACACAGGGAAGAAGTTTTTTTTTTCCCCCCTCCATGTCACAGTTTTTCATTTCATTTTTTCCCCGTCCATGTCACAGTTTTGGTCATGGAATAGTTTTTTAAGATCTGAGAGCTACAGTGAAAAGGAAAAAAAAAAAAAGAAAACATGATTATATTAGTTCCTGATGATTTATTTTTTCTAATCCTGGTCTTCTCTAATTCTTCCCAGAGATTAGAAATGTTTGTAGTATGTTGTCTCCTAGGAATTTTTTTTAAAAATTCAAACAGATAAATAAAATATACTGATAGAAACAATATTGTTTTTAAAGTGTTTTCAATTTATTTTTACTTATTGGCTTCATTGTTTCATCTCTGTCCTATAGGCAGCTAAAAAAGAGCATGCAGCTATCATTCTTTGGAACACTACATCTTGGAAACAGGTGCAGAATTTAGTTTTCCACAGTTTGACAGTCACGCAGATGGCCTTCTCACCTAATGACAGGTTCTTACTAGCTGTTTCCAGAGATCGAACCTGGTCATTGTGGAAAAAGCAGGATACAATCTCACCTGAGTTCGGTAAAACAGTTTCTGATTGGGAAAGTCATTAGTGAAACAGTTATGTCCATTTTATGTACATTAATCACCTGTTGGTTAAGAGAAAGATAACAGAGTGAAGGGTAGAGCCTCATGTCTTTGAAGCCTTTCAAAGTTCTTGGATAACTGAGGAAGAATTGACCTACCCTGCAAGATTTTAATGGAGATGATCTCTGTTTGGGTTGACCTACTTGTGAGTATGTAGTCAAGATGGCATGTATTCAGATATCTCAGTTCAAGAAACATAAACGTCTGTATGTAGGAAGTTAAGTTTTGCAAATGGTGATAGAATGCTACCACAAAACCTAATGGATGATATATCCTGAGCTAGGATTGTGTGGGACAGGAATAACGAAGATACAACTAAGAAAACTCATGGTTGAGTGGTTTCTTTTTTCTCTCTGAACTATTTTATGAATATAGTAATATTTTAAATTATGAAACGTAAAGGAAAACATTATCCTTCGCTTCTTCCTACCCTCTCCTGTCACTTTCTTCATTGAGAAGGGCATATTAGGCATCCATCTAGACAGCATGACCCCTGAGCAAGGTGTTAGCCCACCTACCCACAGTCTACTCTGAACCTGGCATAAACTGAAAAAAAAAAAAAAAGAAGACTAAAAACCTTTGTGTAGTTGGGGCAGTGGCCTATTTCTATTTCCCATTTCTTTTGGTGGATAAGTTCTAGAGAGTGTTTAAAGTGTATTTGTGTTGTTTAATCCTGTTTTTAATTTTTCCATTGGTAACACTTGCATACAATTTCATTTTGTGATATCTCTAGTCTCTTTGTTCTTGTGTTTTGGAGAACACCCAGGGACTGTAAAGTATACTCAGCAGTGTGTTTTAGAACTGACTGTTTTCTTCTGCATCACTAATCTTTTCCTAACATGCAGCATTTACTGTTTAAAAAGCTAAAGTCAGCCAGGCATGGTGGATCACCTGAGGTCAAGAGTTCGAGACCAGCCCGGCCAACATTGTGAAACCGCATCTCTACTAAAAATAAAGAAAACTAGCTGGGCATGGTGGCACGCACCTGTAATTGCTCCTACTCAGGAGGCTGAGGCAGGGGAATTGTTTCAACCCTTGAGGCGGAGGTTTCAGTGAGCCGAGATGGCGCCATTGCACTCCAGCCTGGGCGATAGAGCAGGACTCTGTCTCAAAAAAATAAAAAGTAAATTAAAGTTAGATAGATGCGGTAGGTCACACTTGTAATCCCACCACTTTGGGAGGCAGAGGCAGGCGAATCATTTGAAGGCAGGTTCGAGATCAGCCTGGCCAATATGGTGAAACCCCATCTCTACTAAAATAATGCAAAAGTTAGTGGGGCATGGCGGTGTATGCCTGTAATTCCAGCTACTCGGGAAGCTGAGACAGGAGGATTTCATGAACCCAAAAGACGGAGGTTGCAGTGAGCCAAGATCCCGCTACTGCACTCCAGCCTGGACATTAGAGTGAGACTTTGTTCCCTCCCCCGCAAAAATTATATTGATAACATTTATTAATTTGTTATATCTTTATGGATTGTGGAGTAATAATAGATACACCCTTCTTCCCTCCTCATAAACAGTTACATGTTTTTTGTTTTTTCTCCTGTGAGACAGAGTTTTGCTCTTGTTGCCAAGGCTGGAGAGCAGTGGCATGATCTCAGCTCACTGCAATACCTGCCTCCCAGGTTCAATCGATTCTCCTGCCTCAGCCTCCTGAGTAGCTGAGATTACAGGCACCTGCTACCACGCCTGGCTAATTTTTTGTATTTTTAGTAGAAATGGGGTTTCATCATGTTGGCCAGGCTGGTCTCAAACTCCTAACCTCAGGTGATCTACCGTGTTTGCCTCCCAAAATGCAGGGATTACAGGCGTGAACCACCGTGCCTGGCCAACTGTTACGTGTTTTAGGTTTAGTCCAAATAAGGGCTAGAAGTTGCCTTACACTTAAATCTTACAAGGAAAATATTTTCTAAGATTTCTTTTTTTAAACATTATTTAAGTGGTGCATTCTTCTTTTTTCTATAGCCTAATATGCAAATCTGCCTACTTTGAGCAAGGCTAAATAGCTTCAGGCTTCTTCTATAGGTATAAGGTGGACTTCACTTGAGTGTTTGGAAGATGTTTGTCATCAGTCACTAGAGAGTGACCAGACAGTACAAAAGCATCCCCTACTAGAAAAATAACTGTATGTTCACAGCCTTCTGGTGAAGGGTTAGTTGTGGCTTCAGTCTGTTGCAAAAGTCAGCGCATATAAGTTGAATATTAAGTCACATGGTGTATATGGCACTTAAACATCACTTCTAACAGGTAAAAAACCAGCTCTCTCTGCTTTGTGAATAGTGTATACATATTTCTTTCAGAGCCAGTGTTTACTCTTTTTGCCTTCACCAACAAAATTACTTCTGTGCACAGTAGAATTATTTGGTCTTGTGACTGGAGTCCTGATAGCAAGTATTTCTTCACTGGGAGTCGAGACAAAAAGGTAATTATTTAAAAACTTATTTTTTCAAATGTAAAATAATATTTTTATAGGCATGTTTGAATAAAAAGTGCATAATCCTGCCTTTCTGTTATAGCTTTTAAAAATCAGCTTGTGTATTCCTGTTTTTCATATATGTGCATATAAAAGAATACTTTTCTTGTTAAATTCTATAAATAAATTTCTCTGAATTGTCAAAAATATGAAGAGAAGACCTTTCAGACATATGACCTTCCTCAAATGGTCCCAGTGGAAGAACAGTAATAAATGAAATTAATCAAGACCAAGAAACCAAGAGGGCAGCAAGGGAGGTAGGGGAATAAGGGAAAAACTATCTCTAGTTTTCATACTTCTATGAATTTAACATTTGTCTGTAATGAATAATTGTTACCTTTTTATTTGGTGCCAGAAGTGGGTGGACCATAACTGACCCAAGCTTTAAAAAAATCAGAACAAAGTAGCTAGGAATATGTTTGTTTGTTTGTTTGTTTGTTTTTTGAGACAGGGTCTTGGGTGCAGTGGTGCAATCATGGCTCTCTGCAGCCTGGACCTCCTGGGCCCAAGCGATTCTCCCACCTCAGCCTCAGCCTCCCAAGTAGCTGGGACTACAGGTGCTCACCACCATGCCCAGCTAATGTTTTAATTGTATAGAGATGGGGTCTTGCCAAGTTGCCCAGGCTGGTCCCGAACTCCTGGACTCAAGCAGTCCTCCCACTTTGGCCTCCCAAAGTGTTGGAATTACAGGCATGAGCCTCTACACCCAGCCTTGGAATATGTTCTCCAACATGACTTTCACCCTTTTTCTCTGGGAAATGTCCACTTCACTTCTGGTCTTTCCTTTGTTTTCATACTCTTTAAAAGATCCTTTTGTTCCTACAGGCAGGAGGTGGTGAGGCAGTTTAGTGTTGCCTTTCCTCTCCTTTCCCTCCCTAGTCACAGACATGGTACAGATCACTGCAGTGGAGGGCTAGCCCAGGCAGGGTGTCACTCAGGCTAAACACCTACATGTCAGCCTCTATGGCAGACTTTATGTCTCAGACCATCCCTTCTGTTCCTTGATCTATTCTTTCTTTCTTGGCATTGGTATGCGTGTTCTGTGCTCAATACTGAGGAAGCAGGACTCTTTCTCTCCTCCACAGTCATGCTATTAGTGTGTTCTCACACTGCTATAAAGAACTATAGCTATAAAGGAAGAGGTTTAATTGACTCACAGTTCCTCAGGGCTGGGGAGGCCTCAGGAAACTTTCAATCATGGCAGAAGGTGAAGCAAACACATCCTTCTTGGAGAAAGAAGTGCTGAGCAAAAGGGGGAAGGCCTCTTATAAAACCATTAGATTTCATGAGAACTCGCTCACTATCATGAGAACAGCATGGAGGTAACCACCCCTGTGATTCATTTACCTCCCACTGGGTCCCTCCCACAACACATGGGGATTTTGGGAACTACAATTCAAGATGAGATTTGGGTGGGGACACAGGCAAACCATATCACATGCGTATAGAAGGTGGTGCAGCTGCTGCTCTCAGGGATAGGTCAGGGCTCCAGCAGACAAAGCAGCGTTTGCTGGAGATTCTCGGAAATGTACTTCTGCTTACTTAGACAAAGCCTTCTGCTCAGAATTTTGCTTTGGTTCTGTATTTTGCTACTGTTGTCCACGTCACTTCTCTCTCCATTTCTTTTTGTTTTTGAAATGGAGTTTTACTCTTGTTGCCCAGGCTGGAGTGCAGTGGTGTGCAACCTCTGCAGCCCTCACTGCAACCCTCGCCTCCTGAGTTCAAGCAATTCTTCTGCCTCAGCCTCCCGAGTAGGTGGGATTATAGGCACCCACTACCACACCCGGCTAATTTTTTGTATTTTTAGTAGAGATGGGTTTTCATCATGTTGACCAGACTGGTTTCGAACTCCTGGCCTCAAGCAATCCACCCATCTCGGCCTCCCAGACTGCTAGGATTATAGGTGTGAGCCAATGTGCCTGGCCCACTCTCCATTTCTTTGTGACTGTCCACACGCCCTTGAGGCATGAGGTTCCAGGGAAGCCTCATTCTTATGAGGGGTATCATCCAGGTCAGGTTTTCCTCATGGCTGAGTAGATTTTCTGAGCAATGGGCAGTGTAGAGGAAGAGCTAGAAAGCTGATTAGTTCTCAGAATTTTGTGGTAGCCTCTTGGGGAGGTGCATGAGCCTACTGATGGGACTCCACTGGATCAGAACCAATTCGTGAGTCTAGAAGGCATGTTAGACACCTCTCTCTGGTCTGTGGTCAGGGACGCTTTGTCTTTGGACCAACACACTTACGTAGGTGAGCTCTCAGAGATGCATGTCTGCTGCACTGTGCCTTCTTTGTGATGCTTGAAATGCTCTGAAGTCCTGGCACATCATACATAAATGTAAATGATGCATTTTTAAAAATACTAAAGCAAATACTTTGTTTTGTCTTTGCCAATGAAACGGTAATACATTGCTAGAAACCTCACAAAGAAAAGGTTTTACAGTGTGTGATCTGTCTGTATTAGGTGGTTGTCTGGGGTGAGTGCGACTCCACTGATGACTGTATTGAGCACAACATTGGTCCCTGCTCCTCAGTCCTGGACGTGGGTGGCGCTGTGACAGCTGTCAGCATCTGCCCGCTGCTCCACCCTTCCCAACGGTCAGTCTCTGTGTGGGGCTTAGTTTTAAGAGGACCACTTGGTGTCTTCGTATGTAGCCCTCATGTCATTTCATTTGTGGATTCTCCTGGATTCTGAGTTACTGGCTTTTTCTCTTGCCTCAGCCTCCCAAGTATGTGGGATTACAGGCATGTGCCACCACAACTGGCTAATTTTTTTGTATTTTTAGTAGAGATGAGGTTTCACCATGTTGGCCAGGCTGGTCTTAAACTCCTGATCCACCTGCCTCGGCCTCCCAAAGTGCTAGGATTACAGGCATGAGCCACTGTGCCCGGCCTGAGTTGGCTGTCTTTTTCAAAATGCTTATGTTTCTCATAATTTTTAAATTGATAGAACTAATAATTCAGAATGTAAAATACAGATTAGGAACATGGCTCAAAGATTCTTACTTCACCAAATCTAGGACTGTAGTACTTTTTCTGTAACAAGCATCTTTAGTGGAACAAGGGTCCCTGCAGCCAGCTGGGGAAACACTGGCTCGTGAGCTTTGCCAGCAGAGGACACAGATAAATCTGTGTGCAGCGTGTCCTGGGCTGATGCCTACAAACAGTCTTTTGTAAGGCAGTGACAGTTGAGACACTGTGAAGAACTACTTTAGAGCAATGATGGAGACACTAGAACTTCCTGCTAAATTGATCACTGTTGTCCCCCTCCCTTAAAAACAGATACGTGGTTGCGGTAGGATTGGAGTGTGGAAAGATTTGCTTATACACCTGGAAAAAGACGAATCAAGTTCCAGAAGTAAACGACTGGATCCGCTGTGTAGAAACAAGTCAAAGGTATTTCTTTCCTATTTTTGTTCCCATCAGATTAGCTAGATCTGGGATCTTTTGTGGCAAATTTTATGCCACATTTTCGTGGAGAGGGCCATGTATCTTTATTCATGGTGTCTACCACTTTGTTTTCTGGTAATCTGAAATTACTATACTATTATATTGCACTTGATTTTTAAAAGTTTGCTTGACCAAATTTCTTGCTTGTATAATATTGTTTTTATAAACAACCATTTGAGATGAAAGTGATTTTCTTAATGGTGTGTTTTAGAATTTGACTATAGTAGATTCTTAATTTGGTTCAAAATGTTTGTGATTTTTAAAAATACTCTGGATTGCGCTTTGGTAGTCATATCCTTATGATTGAAACCCTTTACCTCAGATCCTATAGTGGAGCTTTCAGGCATAGCAAGACTCATGCCCTGGGCCTCATGCCTTTGCCACCTGAGCTGGCATACAGCACCTGCTGTTTACAACCTCCTCCCCATCCCACCCACCTAGACAGCAGGGATCACTTTTAATCTACCCTTTTACATGTTTTATTCTTTTGTGTGTGTGTGAGACAGGATCTCACTATGTCACCTAGGCTGGAGTGCAGTGGCAAGATCTTAGCTCGCTGTAACTTCCGCCTCCTGGGCTCAATCAGTCTTCCCACCTCAGCCTCCCAAATAGCTGGGACTGTAGACACGCACCACCATGCCTGGCTAATTTTTTTTGTATTTTTAGTAGAGATGAGGTTTCACTGTGTTGGGCAGGCTGGTCTCCATCTCCTGGGGACAAGCAATCCTCCTGTCTTGGCCTCCCAAAGTGCTAGAATTACAGGCATGGGCCACCATGCCTGGCTTACATTTTATTCTTTAAAAATGTCTAAATCTGGCTGAGTGTGGTGCTCATGCCTATAATCCTAGCACTTTGGGATGCCAAGATGGGAGGATTGCTTGAGCCCAAGAGTTTGAGACCAGCCTGGGCAACATGGTGAGACCCCCAGTCCCTAGCAACAATAAAAGAAATTAGCCAGGTATGATGGTGCATGTCTGTGGTCCCAGCTACTTGGGAGGCTAAAGTGGGAGGATCACTTGAGCCCAGGAGGTGGAGACTACAGCAAGCCATGATCACACCATTGCACTTCAGCCTGGGTGAGTGAGACCCTGTCTCAAAAAAAAAAAAAAAAGTCTAAACATTCAGAAAGTTACTAATATCATTCTGTGTTACATTTTCTTAGACTTTTGCAACCTTCATGTATCTGTACTGTTGAAAATGCGATTTCAAATGACAATATGATGAGAGTAGTGCTTAATGGAGAGAGATTTGTGAGCATGTCTTTTGTAAGATACTTCATCCAGCAGATCTTGTCTCCATGTCAGCCAAGCATGTTAGTGCTCATTAAAGTTGTATTTTATTAAAATAAGATTCTGCCATACCCCCATGGCTTTTCTCCTGCCTCTCTGGTGCTGGGTTTAGCAGTTGAACTAGTTTGTGCTTGTTGGCTTGCTGAAGAGGGAAGAAATCTGTTGAAATTCCGTGCTTCAGGCATTTGAAATTTTCTCTCTTCCTGGGCACCCCTGCCTTCCACCTTGCCTGCCCACAGTGCTCACTTCACCTCTAACCTGGTGTGAAGACCTCTTCAATGGCCCCAGTGTGGGACACTGGCGAGAAGCCCCTTAGAAAGTGCAGGAAAGGAACATGTATAGAATTTGAGTTTTTTGTTTGAAAGGGTTGTGTTTTCTTTGGTCATTTTGATGACTTAGGATTTGCAAGATGGAACTAATGAGTGACTTAGCATATTATATTATTTGGATTGCTAATATTTCAGTTACCAAATTTCCAGTACCTTTCAAATTAAAGCTTTCGCTAGTAATAAGATTTACAAAGGTAATATAAGCAAAAACTACCCTTTAGGTTGATTTGCAAAACTCCCTATCTCTTTAAATGTGACATGTTAACGTGCTGGATTTCACAAAAAAAAAAGGACATCACCAAAAAAAAAAAAAAAAAAAAGAAAAAGAAAAAAGAAACTCACTATCTCAAAGCTTACATAGCCAAACAAGTACTGTTCCTCAAAGTAACTCCTTTCGAAAGAAATATACCATGTATGTTTATTTCAGTGATGTCACTACTTCAAATCATTCTTTTAATGAAATGAGAGCACTTTAATCCATAATAATTGAGATTCCAGTGATATTGCTATCACTTAAAATATTCTTGGAACTTATATATAGGAATTGTGTTCAGAACTAGCTTACTAGTGACATAAGAAAACAAATTATAATGCCTTTTATGGTATTACTTATTTCAATCATTTCCTCTTTTTAAAGCTTGCCATTTATATCTGTTAAGCATGCCATTTATATTTATTATAAAGCTTACTTCCAGGTGCTTTCAACAATCAAATTCATCCTCAAAGGAAGATGAGCTATCATTGAGTGTACTCAAGTCATAGTCTGCATAATATGGAAGCATTTTCTGTAGAAGAATTTCAGAAAACAGTTGAGACACAGCAGCACTGTTGTAACCTCCCAGAGTGACTACTTGTAAGGGCACGCACGCAGTCATCTTGTTGCATAGGTTCAGGAGGACTGATTTTTAAAATGTGTTTCATTACTTCATTCTTCCCTTTTTATCATGAGAATGCATCTGGTGACAGGGACTGTCAGCAAGTGAAAGTATGATTTGTGTGCTTTAATATGTTTTCAGTGTTTACTGCCCTAAAACTTACTTAAGTTTTTCACTTTATTCCTTTTTGGTTTGGGAAGATCAGTTGCAGGTTAAATTTATAGATGATGATGTATTTTCATAGAGATTTGTTACTAACCTATGTTTGGTAATGTTCTGGGTCTGCCTTTTTAAAGGACTAGGGGGCTGGGGGAAGGGAGCATTAATATGATGGTCTTTCCCAAGGTCACGCAGTTAGAGGTCACACTAGAGACCAAGACTTCTTCATTGGGCAGTACATTAAATCTTTCATTGTCTTTCTTTACCCAGTAGTAAAAATGCAAGTCCATCTATCTCACAGGGATGTCAAAAGAATAAAATAATCTAGAATATATTGTAAAGTTGTAATTTTTAGAAATACATTTAGTTACGTTATCTAAAAGACTAACCTAAATAGCTGTTTCATGAAATGCCATTGATCATTAAAACATTCATTTAAAATTTTTTTTATTTTTTAAATAAAAATATTTTTTATTTTTTTTAAACAACATTTGACAGAAATTCATTGTTTTGGTGATGTCATTGGCTAGTGAGTAAGATTAAAATTTACTCTTGCAGTTTTAATTGAATATAGTAAAATATTTTCCAGGTTAAAATAAAATTGCTAAAATGTTAATGATAGTGTTTTAAAACCTGTACATTTTAATTTTCAGGTTTTAACTTCCAATTTTGTTTACACCATTACTTAGAAAAACATTTCATGATTTCTCTCTCTTTGTTTTAGCCAAAGTCATACACTTGCTATCAGAAAATTATGCTGGAAGAATTGCAGTGGAAAAACTGAACAGAAGGAAGCAGAAGGTGCTGAGTGGTTGCACTTTGCAAGCTGTGGTGAAGATCACACTGTGAAGATATACAGAGTCAATAGATGTGCACTGTAATGGACTTAATAACTACATGCTGGCAGTCACTTGTATCTTAAAATATTATCATGTAAATAGATCATCTTTCCCTTCATAACTGAATTGAGTTTTTTTTTTTTTTTTTTTTTTTTTTTAGATGGAGTCTTGCTCTGTCACAACCTCCACCTCTCAGGTTCAAGCGATTCTCCAGCCTCAGCCTCCCGAGTAGCTGGGACTAGAGGCACACACCACCATGCCTGGCTAATTTTTGTGTTTTTGGTAGAGATGGGGTTTTGCCACGTTGGCCAGGCTGGACTCAAACTCCTGATGTCAGGTGATCTGCTCACCTCGGCCTCCCAGAGTGCTGGGATTACAGGCATGAGCCACTGCGTCTGGCCTGAGTTTCATTTTTTAAGTCACTTAGCAGTAGTCTTTATTTGAGTCCTAGACCCTTTGAAATGCGATGAAAGCTATGGACCTTTTGCTTTGTTATATAACATATGCAAACACACCCAGAACTTTGCACATACATTCAGAGACTCCTAGACCTATAGACTTGAGTCTGTGTGTCCCGATTTAAGAACCTATTTTTTCTTCATGACTGGGTTTGCCCAATTTTGTGTTATTTTGGGACTTCATTTGTCCCACTTTGGGACATTTCCTTATTTATTGCCCTATTCAGAGGGTAGATATAGAAAATAAAGAGAGGAAACCTAGATTACTTAATTTTTATTTTAATATTTTCTATAGATAAGCATACCACACCAAGTGTGCTAACTCTGGCTTGACCCCCCTCTTTCTACTATATGCCAGTAATTGTAGAGTTTGGCAGGCAGTTGTAGGTTTGAGCTGCAACCAATCATTTCTTTTATTTTTTAAAAGTACATAGATTCATCTTTTTAGGACTTAAAGTAAAATATCCTGACATTTTAAAAGATAGATGTAGGAGCTAAAAAAATAAGAGTTCTGAATCATCTGAATTTATGTGATAGCTGAAGTCATGAGATGGGGGATATATGTCCCCCAGGGAGGATACAGAGAGAAGAAAAGGGTGCTGGAAACAGCATTCAGTTGTGCCAGCTGAGGGCTGGAGGCAGCCAGGAGAGTTGGGAGCCTGAGTGTTGGGTGGAGAGAGGTTAACAGGGATGACACAGGAAGTAGTGTGAAGACTATTGTGAGCAGAGGACTGCTCTGACCCTGTTGGAACATAGAGCCATCTGGCAGATTGGCAATGCAGTGAAGGCTGTATATAATCAATGTATTGAAAAGAGGAAGGTGAGGATTTTCTTGGTGGGAGTTTGTGCCATTGTTTATCATATTTTGCTTCCAAAGGGGTTAAGACGTTTTGCCTAAATGGAGGTTTCTAGGTCAGTGCTATACAATATTTCTAATCCATATTTTATAATGTGAGCTACATATATAAATTTTATTTTTATTTTAATTTTTCTAGTAGCCACATAAAACAGGTGAAATTTATTTTAATGACACATTAATACGGTATATCCAAAATATTATGTCAACTTGTTAGTGAAAAACCTATTAGTGAAATATTTTATAGGGCCCGTCCCAGTTCAGACTCGTCACATTTAAGTGTTCCATAGCCACATGTGGCTCGTGGCCATCCATATTCAGACAGTGTACTTCAGACTATTGGATCTGTGTATACACTTGTGCCCTCAGCTGGGGGATGGGGTGTGAGTGTGTGTGCACCAAGGGAGTGAGCATCTGAGCTTGGAACCTCAGAGACCAAGATACCCTGCCCATTTCCCTGCTTATCAGCTGAGGAGTCTTTACCCACATTTTCACATGGGCTTCTGACCCCAGTACACACAGGCTTCCAGAGCAGATTCAGAGGCTTAATTTAGTCCTTTAGCTTCCCTCCCAGCACAGAAAGTAGGCCTTGCCTTAGAGAGACTGAGTTTTCAAGTTGTCAGTTTTCCCAAATGGTCCTGAAGCATCTTCCTCAAAAATCAGCTAATTCAGTTCAGTAAACATTCAGAGGACTTGCTACACATCTGGGCAGCCTGCATTGTAATTCATATGTGTTTACACGCTTGTGCCTTCATCTGCTAAAGCACCTTTGAACCATATTGTAATGCATAATATCTGAAGCAATTATTGTGAATTGTAGTAATTCATAATATTGAAGCAATTCATAATATCTGAAGCAGTCCCCAGATACGGGTTAGGCATAGCCCTGCTATGAGCTGGATGGCAAAAGTGGCAGTCTGTGATGCAGCCCTTGTTACCCTAGACTATTACTAAATGGTGGTGGTGGTTTTGTTTTATCTTAATTAAAATGACATTGGCAGTCTATGATGCAGCCCTTGTTACCCCAGACTATTACTAAATGGTGGTGGTGGTTTTGTTTTATCTTAATTAAAATGACATGACCAACAATGGCCCCTTTCCTGTCTGCCAGGAAGAGTTTTCTGTAGTGACGCATGTGTATGTTTGTGCGTTTGAGGCCATATTACTCATTGCTACAGCAGTTCAAAATGACTTGGAAAAAACAGTGAACACTGGTCATTGATGTGTATACTGACGTGTTTAAGGGAAGTTACTGAGGTCTGTAACTTATGAAATATATAAACAATAAACTGGGTGGAGTGACAGACATGTGGACAGGTATGAAGCAAGCACTGTAAAGTATTAGTGGTAGTGTTGTATGCCCATACAGCACCCTTATTCACAGTAGCTAAGAGATGGAAGCAATATGTGTCCATCAGTGGGTGAATGAATCAACAAAATGTGGTGTATGCATACAGTGGAATATTATTCAGCCTCTAAAAGGAAGATACACTGACACGTGCTACAACATGGATGAACCTTGAGGACATGATGCTAAGAGAAATATTTGTTTTTGTTACCAAAAGACAAATACTGTATTATATGAAGTATCTAGAGTAGTCATATGCATAGAAAGAAAGTAGAATGCTAGTTGCAAAGGACTGGGGGAGGAGGAAATGAGGAGTTGTTCAGTGGGTATAGAGTTTCAGTCTTGCAAGGTAAAAAGTCCTGGAGATTGGTTGCACAGTTACATGAATAATGTATACTGACTGAACTGTACACTCGAAAATGGTTAAGATGGTGAATGTGGTCTTTATTTTACCACCTTTTTTTAAAGCATAGTAAACACCATTTCCCAGGATGTAAATTGGTACTAAAAAAAGAAAAAAGTGCTTCAAAGTAAGCCATATTTGGGAAACACAGGGCTAACTAAAGTTAGATAGGTATCTATTGCATTACTTCTAAGAGCATTTAACAAATGAATTTACATTGAGAATTTTCAGTGTGGAAGGTCTGGCGCATAGAATTTCACAAACACTAAACTTCAGAGTCCCAAACCATTTAAATAAAATGTTAACGCCAGAAAGTCTTTAAGGGGTGTTGACTATACAATTCTTTCAACTTTTCTGCATGCTGGGAGGTTTTTTTGGTAACATTTTGGGGAAGATGGCCTTGGAATATTTCAAATTGGAGCCAAGCTAACACAAAGCTGTTGCTGCTGCTGGAAACAGCCCTGATGTCCATGTACCAAGCTGCCCGCCCCAACTCCCTCCCTTCCTCTTCTCCCTGCTCAGCACCCACTTCTAGGATTAACAGGCAGGGAGATGGAGAGCCCAGCTTGGGTACAGTTGGGCCACAACAGGAGGGCCAAGGTCGAGGTTTGGGCCTTAGCTCTAATACTTGAACGTAAACATACCTAGTCAGAAGTACATCAGTACAAAGTGGGGCCTACAAAATGATAAGGTCAGAAAAAGGTAAGTGGTTACCAGGGGCTGGGAATGGGGAGAGGAGTGACTACAGAGGGCAAAGTATAAATGACCCAGGTTCTTCAACATACAAGAGGAAAAGGGAAGCCTGTAGATGGAAAGATAACTGAGATGTGTGACTCCAGTGCAATGTGTGCACCTTGTTTGCATCCTGACCTGAACTAGCCAATCAATCTTGTAAAAATGTACTTAAGGGAGAATAAAGCGAATTTGAACTCTGACCGGATATTTGATGATGTTAAGGAAACAGCATTTAAATATATGACAGTGGGGCTGTGGTTATGATTGGTTTTGTTTTTTTTCCTAGAGGCTGGGTTTTGCAGTGTTGCCTACACTGGTCTTGAACTCCTGGGCTCAAGCAGTCCTCCCACCTCAGCCTTGGTTTCTTTAAAAAAAAAAATTCTTTTGAATCATAATTGTAGTATTTATGGATGAAATGAAGTAATGTCTTGGGTTGTTTCATAATGATTGTGTGGCGAGGACTAGGTGGCTTGTAGATGTGTGGATTATTAATGAAGATGAGCAGTGGCAGGGGGGTCGTATTATTCTAATTTTTTAATATATTAAAAATTTCCTTATAAAAATCATTAAGTGAAGAAAGAATAAGCATATCCATAAGTCAAATACAAAAAGTGTTACATTGTAAGGAATTCTTTCCCTTCTAGCATGTAGTGGATGGTGCAGTATTAAGCCTCTGCCACGCTTAAACAAGAGACTGGCACTCCAAGGACAATGAGGCTGAGGCCAGAAGAGAAACAGAATGTTGGATGGCTGCATGTGGTTGGTGGATAGAGGACTCTGAGCCCCACACTCAGGTGGACTCGGAGATCTGGGACCCGGGCTGGGTGTGGTGGCTCACACCTGTAATCCCAGAATTTTGGGAGGCTGAGGCGGGTGGATCACTTGAGGTCAGGATTTCGAGACTAGCCTGACCAACATGGTGAAACCCCACCTCTACTAAAAATACCAAAAAAGCCGGGTGTGGTGGCTAGTTTTACATTGCGCCTATAATCCCAGCTTCTCTGGAGTCTGAGGCAGAATTGCTTGAACCCAGGAGGCAGAGGTTGCAATGAGCTGAGACCGAGCCTCTGCACTCCAGCCTGGGCGACAGAGTGCGATTCCATTTAAAAAAACAGAGATCTGGGACCCAGAACTGAGTGAAGACACCAGAGTGAAGGAGAGAGGCCATGCTTTGACAGAGAAGCTCCTCCTGGGGTGGAAGAGACAGCTCCACAAAGGCTGCTTTTGTGGGGGCTCCCCTGCAGCCAGGTGCCTGCTGGCTGTACCTAAACTGCCCCCCAACGCAGACGGATGCAAAGGCAGCCTCTTCCTGCTCAGCGCCATCTTTCCCCTTCCACTCTACACTCACTTCTGCCACGCTGCCCTTAGTCTTTGCCTTTTGCTGACATTTTCCCCTCCATCTTTTCTCCTGACCAAGTTCTAGGTATTTCATAGGGCAGTCTAGGTGAGGGTTGGAAACTGTACTCAATGAGTCGCCCAACAGAAACACAGCTCACACTGGCTATCACTGTGGGCAAGCTGTTCTCATCTTTAAAAGTAGAGATAAGATTAGTGTATGAGTCTGGCTTCCATTGAACTGTGTGTGAAAGAAATTGTAAAATGTTCTTTCTGGTTTATGCAGGTTAAAAGTTTATTTCTCTCATATGAAAGGAGTCAAGGCAGACCGACCAGGTTGGGCCAGGAGACGTTTACAGGATCCAGGCTCTTATTTCGCTGTCTGTTGTCCTCACTATGGGGCTTTCACCTTCCAGGATGGCTGTTTGGCCTCTTGCCATGATCTTTGCATTCCAGCCAGCAAAGAGGAGGAAGGCATAAAGAAAGGCCTGCCCTAGACTTTAAGAACACTTCTCGGAAGTCCCATACCATTTTGCTTAATCTCCTTGGCCAGAATTTAGTGTTGTGGCCATACTTAGCATCAGGAGAAGCTGGGAAATTAAGTATTTATTGCAGATGGCCATGTGCTCAGCAGAGAACTGGGGTGCTTCACTTGGGAAGAAAGGGAGAACAACAGTAACCAGTTTGTAGGATTGTCCTGAGAATTAAATGAGCCAATGTATGGAAAACACTAATTTGGTGTCTGGGATATAATAAGACAGCAGTAATTTATGTCTGAGTTATTGGTTCATATGACTGAAAAAATTTCAGTGGTGGGATATGCTTCAGGTGCAGTTTGATCTGGGCTCTGTTTCCTCTAGTTTGCTCAGCTCTGCCCTTTCCATGGCAGCTTTCTTCTTTTGTTATTTTTTCAGACTGAGTTTTGTTCTTGTTGCCCAGGCTGGAGTACAGTGACGAGGTCTTGGCTCACTGCAACCTCTGCCTCCTGGGTTCAAGCCATTCTCCTGCCTCAGCCTCCTGAGTAGCTGGGATTATAGGCACACATCATCACACCTGGCTAATTATTGTATTTTTAGTAGAGATGGGGTTTCTTTTTTTTTTTTCAGTCTCAATAGAGACTGTCAAAAATTGCCAATGCCTACTATATTGCAAGTTGTCATGGCGGGGTATTGGGAAAAGTTTTCAATTAGCAATAATCGTGCCTCGGATAAACCTCATTGGCTATGATACTGCCACTGTGCAAAGCTTAGAGATGGGGTTTCACCATGTTGGCCAGGTTGGTCTCGAACTCCTGACGTCAGGTGATCCACCTGCCTCGGCCTCCCAAAATGCTGGGATTACAGGCATGAGCCACTGTGCCCGGCCGTTAATATTTTTAATAGAGACAGGGTCTCACTATGTTGCCCAGGTTGATCTCGTACTCCTGGGCTCAAGCCATCCTTCTGTCTTGGCCTCCAAAAGTGCTGGGATTATAGGGGCGAGCCACCATGCCTGGCCACATGGCAGCTTTCTCCTGAGGCTGTCCTCCCTCATTGCCGTAAGAGGAATGCAAACAGCCCCTACATTACTTTTTTCCTTGTTAATATCAAAGGAAATAACCCTTAGCATTAGATCTCTAATTTTACTCTGACTCAACCATTCCTCAACTAATTACAGTGGGCAGGGGAAAGCCAGATGTTGAGTGGCTTGGGCCTGCCCATCTGACATAACGAGCTGTGAGATCACCTATTCTGGATAAGAGACAGAGGCAGAGTAGATCCCAATGGGACCACATAGCTGCTCTAATGTGGTGTGGTTTTCCAAAGCAAAATCAGAGGGGTCAATGGATACAGGATAGGCAACCAATGCAAGCCTGCTAAAGCCTAAACACCTGGGAATCAGATGGTTCCCAGTGTATTGTCATAGCATCTGGCAGTGTATTGTCACATATTTGCTGAATTCAGGAATGAATGAGTTTGGCAACGCTGATGGCTGGTGGAGGAAGCATTCTCAAATGTAATCTGCCAGTCAGTAAATAGGATATCTGAGATTCCTGTCTTGGCGGCATAAAGGGGTAGGGGGCAAAGAGTAGGAGGGAGGTGCTAGCATAGAAGGGACCAAGAAGGGGCTGGCCTAGCCCAGTGGACCTGCTCATGAATGAACACAGGAGAAGTGAGCCCCCAGAAATACTGCGCCAGGAAGATTGCTGCTCTGGGCCCTCCACCCCCTCAGTCCTGTGGTCTGCCTAGTACTGGTGGGTTTGGTTGTTTTGAACATTAGATATAATGGAGCCTTGTTCCCAATCATGTCATGATGTTGAACTGCCCTTTTAGCTTCTATTCACAGGAAAGTTCTTGTGTCATTCTAGGGCAGGGAGCTTCCTGGGGTTTCTGATCTTTCTTTCCACTGCTCTCAGTTTCTACCAGGGCACTCTGCCAGTCTTTGAAGAGAAACTTGCTCCCATGCTGTGTCTGTCTCACTACTTCCTGTGCCAGCCCTCTTCTGACTTCCTAGGTACCAGGATATCTAGGTCTGTGAGTTCTCATTTTTGGAAAAGTGTGCATTTCACTCTAGTAGGAAACACTTAAGTTAATTTTATTATCCAAACCAAATTCAGCCTTCTTGGAAATTCCTACCTCCTATTCTGATAATTTGGTGGGAAGTTTGGTCCCTCATAATTGTAGCCCTCAACCGTAGGTTGGTGTGAAAAGTTGCCATTTTGATGCAAAAACCGCCGTTACTTTTGCACCCACCTAACATCTTCCAGAGTGGGAGGACAAGGTTTTCAGGGGGTTCAGTAGTGAGAAAACCTCTACCCTTCCTCACCATTTAGGACTTGACCATTAGAATGGAGCTGCCATCCCCACCTGGATAATAGAGCTGTTCCTGCTTAGGCTACTGCATACCGCCTACCCAACACGTTTAACAATCTGTCCTAATGGTTTCAGTTTAACCCTTGTCTTAATTGGCCTTATGGCCTTAGATATTGCCAAAGTGATCTCAGAAGTTCTGACTCTGTTCCCCGCTTCTTTAACTGAACCTTCTCGCCTGTGGCATAAGACAGAGACCCTTTAAGTGCCACTGTCCCCAGGGCTCTGCCCTCTTTCCCGAAACGCTTCATAGCTCCGGAGGTGACCTGTCCACAAGCCCCTCACATGACTCGAGTCTCCAGCCCCAGACACTCTGTCCCTCTTGAGCCTTGACTCTCCACTGAGATGTCCTGAACTGAGTTCCATATTGTCTCCCTATGCCTGAGACTCCCTGTGTCCACACAGTCTCCCAGTCTGACAGCACCAAGTCACCTTGGGCCAGTCCTCAGTCCCCTTAGTCCCTGAATTTCATCACTTCTGCACGCTCTGGGCCTCAGACCAGGCCCTCACTGCTCTTCGTCAGGACTTTCGCCCAGCCTCTGACAGCAGTGCTGCCTGCAACCTCCCCACACCCACCTCCTCCACTGCCGCCTGGGATCTAAGCACACCCCGATCCAGCCACTCTCAGGAGGAGACTCTAGAGTGGTATTGTCCCTTCTGGACCAAGGCCAGCTTTTTCCTCTGTACCTCAAAGTCTGACCCCTCTTATTTCTCTTACTCCCTGCCCCACTTATCCCTACAGAGCTGCAGTCTGTGCTCCGGTTTCATTAAAAATCCTGCATCTGGAATTTTCTGAGCCTTTTTGCACCTCTAGGCCTTTGAATATGGAATGCTGCCCTCCCTCCCCCACCTCCTCCTCCAGGACCTTCAGGCAGGTCTCCCAGCAGCCCCAGGTCGGGGAGGCTGTTTACCCCCAGCCTGGAGATTTGTGGGAAAGACTCTTCAATAGCACTTGGCAGCTGGAGGGGTGACCTGACTATGAACCTATCTCCTTCCCCATCCCAGGAGCCTCTCAGGCACAGAGACTGCCTTGCCGACTATTGTCTTCCCAGTGCCTGCCATGTTTGTAGCATGGCACAGCTGCCCAGTGGACACTGAATGAATGCCTCTGCCAAAAGCGCTAGTAATTTTCAAGTGAATCTTTTCTGGTGTTTCAAGCCTGGACAGTTGCAAGATGTTATACTCCCAATTCTCACAGGCTCATCCAGTCTGCTCAGGGCCATTGGATAGTGCTACCTAAATCACCCATAGGGCATTTTCTAGCCCCCAAACCTGCCATTCTTTCTTTTTCCACCACCAACTCGGAGCCTAACTCTGTAAGGACTCATTCATTTTCTGCTAAGTGAGTGAGTGAATGAATGAACTAATGAATGAATTAATGAATGAATGGAAGAATACATGAATGCACGCTTTGTATGTAGTAGAGATTCTTGCAAATGGAGCCCACTGCTAGGAGATACTGGGGGTGGGAGTTGTTAACCTGGGAGCAAGGGGATTTGGGGAAGCATCATCAGGAGGTAAAGAATCAGTCTCAGTGACCTGCACCAGGGACTAAGATTCACACAGGGGGAGAGATTTAAAGTACAAAATTGAGGGCATCTCACCTGTCTGCCCAACTGGCTCATAGATACAGAATTTTTCAAGTTCTTAGGTGAGAAAGGGCTGCAAGTGGGAATTGAAAGAGCTGTTTTTCTACCAAGCTGTAAACTTTAGGTGCAGAAGCTGGCCTCCTGGGATCTCAGCATGGACCAGCTTAGGTTGCTTGGAAGCTCCAAGGCCAGTAGCTGGACCCGGGTGAGGGGTGGCGGTGGTAGCCTGTAGCACAGGGCCCAGGAGATCACTGCTCCCCCCAGCTCAGTCTTTCCTTGGTGGAGATGGAAGATCTGCTTAAGGTAGGGTGAGAGCGAGCAATCTGATTTCAGATAGTCTCTTTCTGATAGGAGAGGCCCAGGGAATCTTGGTTAAATGCACCTAAGGGTGCCAATTAGAAGCCAAGACTCCTAGTCTTCTTCACATCCCCTACCCCTCCCATCTTGACTGGCTCACTGCTATGGCCTACTTCAAAGGCTTCCTCCTTTGGGCTACCTTCTCTGGATACCTTGCTAGGAAGTAGCCCCTTCCTCTCTTGCAATTCTATACCTGCATCCTGAACCAGTGCTGCCTGGGCACTCAGCCCACATTGCCTTTTGGCTAGATGTATGGTTCACTTTCCTACTCAGCTGTAGATACAATATCTTCACATTCACCCTCCCAAGCACGCAATGCCCTAGATGGGCATAGCCAACAGCTTTAAAGTATTTCTTAATTAATGGTAGCTCAGTGATTTTTAATACCCTAGGGGGTTCTGCACTGACTTGGCCTATTCCAATCCATCACTAGGCAAGCTTGTCTGAAGCAGCACCCCCATGGACTGGTGGTTTGTTTGTTGGCTACAGAACTCTTTGAGGACAAGTGCTCCTTACATTCCCAGGGAAGTGACCTAGGACCTCCCTCTTCAGAGTGCCATTCATGAATGGGCATCAGCATCACCTGGGCTACTTAGAACACAGAACCTCAAACTTAAAGAGTCAGAACTTGCCTTTGAATAGGCTCTCTAGGGGGGTTCATGCAAATAAATTCCTGGAGATCCTGGCCTAGGGAAGACTCTCACCAGAAAGCAGGGCTTTAAAAGGAGGGGTGAGAAGTGACAGATTGAATAGCTGCTGGGAGGACCAACCCCACCCCTCTCTCAACTTAGATGGGGAAACTGAGGCCTTGGGAGCCACAGTGGCTCACACAAGAGAGATAGCAGAACACACTTCCCTGCCTGGGCTCTGGAGACTGACTTCCCAGGTGCTAGCTTGTCTTCTAGCTACGTGCCCTTGTGCAAGTTACTCTGCCTCTCTCTGCCTCAGCTCCCCCATTTGTAAGAGCTACCTCCTAGATCTGCATATTTAATTATTGAACGGTCAGGACAGGTAAGAGTGTACACAGTGCAGTGCCTGGCACACAGTGAGGCCCTGTAACTAGCTCTTGTTATTAGTGCTGCCCAAAATCACATTTACAGAAGACCAGCATCCAAAGTGCCTGCTTAAAGCATGGCCAGAAGGCAAGCAGATGGTGGGGTGGGCAGTGATGTCAATGAGCGAATGCCTGCATTCATCCAACAGTATATTCACTCCGCCCCAGACAACTGTGGGTGTTTATCGAGTAAGGTTCTGGCCATTCAGCAGTGAGGTAGAAAGCTGGGGTGGTTGGTGGGCAGACGCCACTGAAGAATACAGGTGCCTGGGCATGGACTCTAGCGCTGCAGTCTGCAGACCCCGGGACTCCAGCCAGAGGCAAATGAGCTCTCAGTGGCGGTTCTTTCCTGGGGCCTGGCCGGGAAAGCCAGGGCCGCGAGTTGCATTCTCATGGCTCTCACGCTGGGCATCGTATGCATCATGCATCAGCAAGGGTCCGAGGGCATCTGCGGCCCATACCCTGGGTGGCAGCTGGCCTCGATGCAGCACAGGTTGAGATCTTGGGGCATGGGTGCCCTTCCCACCTCGTCCCCTGCCTCCCTACCTGTATGCCTCAAAGACCTGTGGGCTGCCTGCACTTGGGCGCCTGCCTTGGATTATCTGAGCCTGCCTCTGAGTTATCCCGTGGGCCCCCAGCACCTGCCGTCCATCTGCAGCAGGTTCCCCACCACCCCAGGCATTGGATTCCTCACGAGGTACCTCGCCTAGGCATGCAGTACCTGCTTGCTTCCACCCCATTCCCAGCAGCGGGCTCCGCACCTGGGATGGCACGTGAGATTCCCCCCACCCCGCAACCTCAAGTCTGGGCTCTACTTCCTACATCTGTCCCCTCAACCCTACATCCCCCCCCAGCACTTCCCGCGCGTAGGTTTGGCCAGACCCTCCCTATTGAAGACAGAGCTGCAATGCCTCCGACGCTCTGAGTGCAGGTGCGAGTGGGGATCGGAGGAGGCGCTACAGAGGCGGCTTTGTCCTGAGGCACTTTCGCCTCAATAGGGAGGGCCCGGCCACAACCACGTGCGGGAAGTGCGGGGCGGGATGCAGGGGCGGGATTCAGGGGTGGGGAGGCAGATGCAGGAAGTAGGGCCCAATACGCAGTTGGGAGGAGAGGAAGCTCAGCTCACGCGGATCCCAGCTGCTGGGCCCGCTCCGGGTGAAGCACCCGACCTTCCCTGTTCCGATGGTGCGCAGCCACAGAGACCTTATTAGCCTCGTGGATCCCCAGTCTTTCCCCTTTGCTCAGCTCTATTCTCACAAACAGCAAGCACACGTCCCGCTGGGTAGCAGCCACCCGAGAACGCCCCCAACCCCGTTCCCGCCAGACGCTGGTCCCCGCTTGAGAGGGTGAGGGTCCCGGGACCCCTGCGAGGAGGAGGGTCGCGGGGTTCCAGGATGCCGAGCAGGAAAGAGCATCTCGTTGCTTCTTCCACCGGCTTCTCCGCGGGGCATAGCAATAAACTTGACATTCCAAGGGTCTGGGAACATCTTCGTAGGACCCATCGAGAGATTGTTTAAAAGCAGGCACCCGCTCCCGCGCCCAGGTGGGAAAGGGCAGGCCAGAAGTGAAAGTCCGGGCGTTTGAGCGCAGGCCGGCTCCGCGGGGCGCCACAGCTGGGGCGCGGATTCGGAGAGGCTGGAGGCTGGCGGCCGAGTAGGCGAGGCGGGGGCGGAGTCGCCGTGGGCTGGCCTCGCGCAAGTCCGGGGCCCGGACAGCCTGGATGGACAACCCCAGGCCATGGCCGGCGCGGCGGCGGAGTCGAGGCAGGAGCTGCGGGCCTTCGCGAAGTCCTGGGATCTGAGCGCGCCGCGGCTGGCCTACGGCTATGGCCCGGGCAGCCTGCGCGAGCTGCGGGCGCGCGAGTTCGGCCGCCTGGCAGGTGAGGCTGGCGGGCAGGTAGGCGTGGGGGACACGCGGTTTCAGGAAACGACGTGGACGGAGCTTTTGCTCCTGGCGCTACCTCATTTGGGGCGCATTTTGAATCGAAACTCCAGGAGGGACGTGTCCACGCGTCCGCTTCGCAGACGCGGCTCCCTGAGGTCCCACCCTCAGCCCCAAGACTTTTACTACTCTTACTCTTCAGACTTTTCAGTGGGCAGGACCAACCCAGCTCTGTGCCCCTTTCCCCGCCCTCTGGGAGCAGGGCTTCGATGGTCCTTGCCCTCCCTTGTGGGAGACCCCTCACTCTAAAAATCCTGCTAGGGCCGGGGTTGCCAAAGACAGCGTGTCCAGCGGCCCTGACCCTTTGGATGTCCGCAGCGGGTAGGAGTGGCGCTTGGGCCTCCAGTGCCAGGTTAGGACCGCGCCTCTTGCCAGGTTGGGACCCAGAGGCCAAGGCCTCCTGGCAGGGGCCTCCCGAGGCTGCGCGCTGCAGACTCTGCTGGGGTAGCCCGTATTCAGTTTTGATTTTTCGAAACCTCATTTTCCTCACTCTTGCAGCGTCAGAACAATCCATCTGAGCTCCACCTCGCTGGGACACTAGGAGAATTAGCAAACAGTGCAATTTCACCTTTAAGAACAGGGCAAGCCTGTGAATTGGATAAAAGGACCAAGATCACATCGTGCCTTTCCTTAGAGAGGAAAGGGCTGATGAACTTGCAAATCAAGCCCACCCGGCTCTCTGCTGCCGGCGTCCAAGCTCGTGACTCATCCCTGTGCCAAGCACCTTGAGTGTAGGGCTTTACTGAGCCCCAGACCGCGTGCCGGGCGGTCAGTGAGGGTCTGCAGGTGAAGTGGGCACGTCGTGGCACAGGGCACCTGCTCTGTCGTGAGGAACAACTGGTGACTGCTCCCCTTGCTCGGGGCAGAACAGCAACCACGACTTAGGTTTCACTACTCGGGTAGCTGATTTCAGCGCTTTGGGTCACTTTCTGGTGTTGTGGAGGTTAAAACATAGTTATGTTTTCCCTTTGAGGGCTGTGAGGACTCTGGCCTCCTATGTGTCTTCTCTGGCTTCTTAGGGAGAGTCACGAGGGAGAACAGGGTGCCTTCTGCCAGTCTCTCTATTCACTCCTCATCCTTCCCTCTCGCAGGGTCACCTGCTGGAGACAGCCCCTCACCCTTCTGCTTTCATGTTCTCTCTCTCAACTGCTAATTATGGAAATTTCCTACGTCTGAGAAATAGATGGATACTATGAATGCCCACAGGTGGTGGGGAGGGAGGCTCTCCATTCTTTGAAGCAACTCTTAAAGGCTGCCTGAGTAATCATTTCAGCACCACGCCTCCTTAATCCCCTAAATCTCCTCCAGCTGTGATCTCTCAGTCCCACTATTGACCTACCTCTTCCCTCAATGCTACCCTGGGAAAGTAGAGCTATATTCTGGTCCCCTCCTGGTTTCATTCTTGTCTCTCAGAGAACAGCACTTTTTCCCTCAAATGCAAAATTGGGATGTGTCAGCCAGGCTGGCCCTCAGAATACTGCTTACTGTATTTGTGGTAGTGTTGTGGGCATCTTTTTTTTTTTTTTTTTTTTTTTTGAGATGGAGTCTGGCTCTGTCACCCAGGCTGGAGTGCAGTGGCGCAATCTCGGCTCACTGTAATCTCTGCCTCCTGAGTTCCAGCAATTCTCCTGCCTCAGCCTCCCAAGTAGTTGGGATTACAGGCACATGCCACCATGCCCAGCTAATTTTTGTATTTTTTTCACCATGTTGGCCAGGCTGGTCTCGAACTCCTGACCTGAGGTGATTTGCCCACCTTGTCCTCCCAAAGTGCTGGGATGACAGGCATGAGCCACCGTGCCTGGTCGTGGGCATCTTTTATTTACTTAATGCTAGTTCCCCGTATTTTCTCTACTATGGTTGAAGTGGAGATTTGTGCACTAACCTGATGCCCCTTCCACTGCTGGGAATCTTGGAACATGTCCACTTGTTTTTCTCCTAGAAGGGCAGGAAAAAAAGCCAAAATAATATTGCCTCTTCCTTGGTCCTCCTCTCCCCTCATGAAGTTTTTCTGCCAATTTGAAAATTTATCTGGTTAAGTGGTAGCTCAGAATAATTAAATACTTGAGCTTTAAGTGCTGAAATGTGTTACCTAACTATTTGGAGAGGAACTTCCTTGCTTTTGTGAAGGGACCGTATCGAATATATGGATGTGTGTCAAGGGTCTCTGGAAGCCTTCGTGCTGAATGATGACCACTAACCCTGCTGGAATGAGAACTGGAGGGGGATGGCCCAGAGTTGACCCTGGAATTCTCTTTCTTGAAAAAGGTCTGATGCCATTTAACTTTGGGGCAATTTTCCTGCTTCTCATAACAGCTACCCCTGTGTTCAAGCATTGGACTGGGTACTGCCATATACCAGTTCATTTAACCTTTGTCCCATCTTGCAGATGAAGGAACAGGGGCCAGAATGGCTAGTGGTGGAGGCAGGATTCAAGTTTGGGTTGATCAACTTGGATTCTATACCATTAACCCCTATGCTGCCTGACCTCCTAATATCACATCTTATAGCTGATCTCACACAGCTTTTCCACCCTTTTGTTTTTTCCTGCAAAATTACTGTTGGACCAAAAGCCAAAGCAGCGTTTTTTCTCCAATGCCTTCTTGGCCCTGCAGAAGACTGTGGCACAGCGTGAAATGCTCCCCAGCAACTTTCGGGTCTCACCTGTGGCCTTGATGCCTGGGTGAACCAAAGCCTTTCTTTTGGTTTGGTACCTTTGTATTTCTGAATCTTTAGTAAAAGCAAACATTGTTTTAAAAGTATCTTTTTGGACTAGGTCGTACATTTAATATGGTTTGGCTCTGTGTCCCCACCTAAATCTCCTGTTGAATTGTAATTCCCAATGTTAGGGGAGGGACCTGGTGAGAGGTGATTGGATCAAGGGAGTGGATTTCTTCTTTCAGTTCTCGTGAGAGTGAGTTCTCACAAGATCTGGTTGTTTAAAGTGTGTAGCACAAACTGGGTATGGTGGCTTAAACCTGTAATCTCACTACTTTGGCTGCTGAGGCAGGCAGATCACTTGAGACCAGGAGTTTAAGACCAGCCTGGGCAACATGGTGTAACCCCGTCTCTACAAAAAATACAAAAATTAGGCAGGTGTGGTGGTGCATGCCTGAAGTCCCAGCTACTCAGAAGGCTGAGGTGGGAGAATTGCTTGAGCCCAGGAAGTTGAAGCTGCAGTGAGCTGAGATCTTGCCATTGCACTCCAGCCTGGGCGACAGAGTGAGATCTTCTCTCGAAAAAAAAAATGTGTATTATTTCTTTGGCCAGGTGCAGGGGTTCATACCTGTAATCCCAGCACCCTGGGAGGCCAGCCTGGCCAACATGGCAAAAACCCATCTCTATTAAAAATATAAAAAATTAGCCTGGTGTGGTGGCACATGCCTGTAATCCCAGCTACTTGGGAGGCTGAATCCAGGAGGTGGAGGTTGTAGTGAGCTGAGATTGAGCCTCTGCACTCTAGTCTGGGCAACAGAGCAAGACCTTATCTCTCAAATAAAAAAAAAAAAAAAAATAAAGAAAGAAAGAAAGGGTGTAGCACCTCCCCCTTCACAAGCAGATTCTCTCCCCGCTCCCTGCCACCATATGAAGATGTGCTTGCTTCGCCTTCTACCATGATTGCAAAGTATCCTGAGGCCTCCCCAGCCATGCCTCCTGTACAGCCTGAGCAACTGTGAGTCAATTAAACCTCTTTTCTTTATTTACTACCCAGTCTCAGGTAGTTCTTTATAGCAATGTGAGAATGCACTCATATAACATTTAATGGTATCAGATTCAAAAGTTGCCAAAGGAAGGTGAAGAATCGCCAGGGAGCCTCCCTCTCACTCCAGCTGCAGCCACTATGGCTACCTTAGAGTCAGTTGCTGTCACTCATGTCTTGTGTATCTTTCCAGTGGTTGTCTATATTTATGTGTGCATGTGCACACTTTTTGAGACAGGGACTTGCTCTGTCACCCAGGCTGGAATGCATGACCATAGCTCACCGCCACCTTGACCTCTTGGGCTTAAGCCTTCCTCTCGCCTCAGCCTCCGCAGTAGCTGGGACTACAGGTGTGTACCACCATGGCTGGCTACTTCTGTAGAGACGGGGGCCTCACTATGTTGCTTACACTGGTCTCAAATTCCTGGCCTCAAGCAATCCTTCTGCCTTGGCTTCCCAAAATGCTGGGATTATAGGTGTGAGTCGCTGTATCTGGCCCTTACACTTTTTTTTTTAAACACAAGTGATCCACATATCTCACCACCTGCCATCATTTGTGTTTGTTTAAGGTCTTTCTCTGTCATTATCATGCTAGCTTCTATTTTGTTCAGCACTTAGAACAATGCATGGCACATAGTAGATGCTCAATAAGTATTTCTTGAATGCAAACACACCCAATAAACTAGAAATGAAGGAAAAATTAGCTAACTGATAAAGACCATCTGCAAGCCATCACCCCCACCCACCTCTGCCCAGCTAACATCATTCTTAGTGGTAAAAGACTGAAAACTTTCATCCTGAGTTTGAAACAAGACAAAGGTGTCTGTTCTCACCACTTCTATTCAGCATTGTACTGGAGGCTCTAGCCAGGGAAATTAGGCAGGAAAAAAAAACAGAAGGGATCCAGATTAGAAAGAAGAAGTATAACTATCTCTACTTGCCAATAATGTAATTTTGTATATAAAAATTTTCAAGGAATCCAAACACAGAACTATTGGAATTTAAATACAAATTTAGCCAAGCTGTAGGATACAAGGTCAATATGCAAACATCAGTTCAATTTCTATACATTGGCAATAGATGCTATGAAAATGAAATCAGGAAAACAGTTACTAAGGCATCCAAAATAATAAAATACATGGAAAAAAATTTATCAGAAGTATGACATACACTGAAAATTGTAAAACATCACTGAAAGAAATTAAAGACAACTAAAATAAATGGAAAGATATCCTGTATTGATGGGTTGGAAGACTTAATATTGTTAACATGGTAATAATTCTCAAATTGACATACAGATTTAATGCAATTCCTTTAAAAATACAGCTGCCTTTTTGCAGAAATTGACAAGCTGATCCTGAAATTTATATAGAAATGCAGGTGACTCAGAATAGCCAAAGCAATCTTTTTTTTTTTTTTTTTTTTTTTTTTCTGAGAGAAGGTCTCACTCTGTCACAAAGACTGGAGTACAGTGGCGCAATCTCGGCTCACTGCAACCTCTGCTTCCCAGGCTCAAGTGATTCTCCTGTCTCAGCCTTCTGAGTAGCTGGGGTTACAGATGCGTGCCATTACCACCCAGCTAATTTTTGTATTTTTAGTAGAGATGGGGTTTCACCATGTTGGCCAGGCTGGTCTTGAACTCCTGACCTCAAATGATTTACCCACCCTGGCTTCCCCAGGTGCTGGAGGAATCACGCTTCCCACTTTCAAAACTTATTACAAAGTTACAGAATGAAGACAGTGTGGTATTGGCATAAGTATACACATATCGACCAACGAAATAGAATTTTGATTTAATAAATACATACATCTATGGTTAATTGCTTTTCAATGGATATCAAGAGTATTCAATGAGGGAAAGAATAACCTCTTAAATAAGCCCTGTTGGGTCAACTGGATATTGATATGCAAAAGAATGAACTTAGACCCCTACCTCATACTGCATTCAAGAATGAACTCAAAATGGATTAAAGATCTAAATGTGAAAGAGCTAAAAGATTCTTAGAATACTGCATAAGCATACATCACTAGGACCTTGAATTAGGTAATTTCTTATGACACCAAAAATGTAAGCAACAACAATACAAATAGACAAATTGGACTTTATCAAAGTTAAAAAAAAACTTGTATGTTTCAATGGACATCATCAAGAAAGTGAAAGGACAACCTACCAAATGAGAGAAAACACATCCACACAAAAATTTGTATGCCAATATTCACAGCAGCAATCATTTATAATATACAAAAGTGGAAACAACCCAAATATTCCTCAGTAGATGAATGGATAAATAAAATGTGGTATAGTCATACAATGGAATACTATTCTGCCATAAAAGGAATGAAGTTCTGATACATGCTACAATACGGACATACCTTGAAAACATGCTAAGTGAAAGAAGTCAGACACCAAAGGCCACATATTGTATGGTTCCTTTTACATTAAATGTCCAGAATAGGCAAATCTAGAGGAGCAGAAAGTAGATTAGTGGTTATCAAGGGCTGGGGTTGGAGGCACTGGGGAGTGATTGGTAATGATATAGGATTTCTTTTGGGGATGAATGAAAATGTTCTAAAATTAGTGGTGATATTTGTGTAACTTATGAATATGTTAAAAGCCACTGAATTGTATACTTTGAGAGGGTGAATTTTATGTTACATCTCAATAAAATATGATAAAACAAACAACCCATTCTACACAAAACAAAATATTTGATAAGTGAATGAATGGATCTCTTCACATTATATGTACTTGAAAATATATCTTAGAGTTTGTTTCATGTCAGTACTTATTAGATACTGTACAATGTTTATTTTAAATGCACATTGATGGACATTTAAGTTTCTAATTTTTTGCTATTGTAGGGAATGGTTCATTGAATATCCTTATATTCTTGTCATTCCACAAAAACATGGGTATTTCTAAGATGAATTCCTGCAAGAGGAATTGCTAGGTCAAAAGGTGTGGACATTTTAAAGCATGAACTGATGTTGCCAAATTGCTGAGGGTGAAGAAGGCGTACCTGTGCACACTCCTACCAGCCATGTAGCAGTGAGCTTGTTTCGCACTCCTTCATCCACACAGGGAAGTATCCAACCTCTGATCTCTGCCAAACTGATCAGTAAACCACGGTATCTCATTTTCATCTAAATTTGCATTTCTTGCTGAGAAAGACCGGAAGGATCATTTGCATTCCTTGTATTTTCGGAAGCTCTCCCTGCTGCATTAGAGTTGAAGGGTGCAGAGCAGTGTGGGAAAGTAAGATCAGGACTCTCCCCTCAGGGAATCCATCCAGAACCTCCAGAACAGGGTATGTGTCCTAATGTGAAACAACTTTGCCTCCGTTCATCATGAATCTCTGCTGGGTGCCTTCTCTGTGTGGGATGCTGTTCCAGCTTCATAAAAGAGTGAAGTGAGCTGATTGATCAGGAGGGCTCTCTCAGGGATTTAAAGGTCCTTCAACGTTAGAAGTGCAGTCCTTCCACCGCTCATGCCTACACTTGGATTACGAGGCACATATCAAGAGGCTCAGGGAAGTCGGTGGCCTGGTGTTAGGTCTACACATGTTAGATGGCATTGGTTGGGCTTCCCCAAACAAGATTCAGGTAAAAGGACTGAAAGACCGATGAGAAACAACCTGCAGCTGTATTTTATGTTTTCTTTCAGGAACTGTCTATCTTGACCATGCAGGCGCCACCTTGTTCTCCCAGAGCCAGCTTGAAAGCTTCACTAGTGATCTCATGGAAAACATTTATGGTAAAGAAAACGCCTAAAACGAGTTTTAGTCAACTACATGCAGCTGATACACCTATGCATACTAAATGTTGGATTAATAGACCAGGACTCTTCTAACTATAAAAAGCTGAGTAAGCCCCATGTCAGTTAGGGGCTAGGCAAGCACTCTGGGTCATTCTGTATTGTACATATGTGGCCGAGATGGAGGGAGCTGGCTCAGGGACAGACACACAGGTTACTACCAGAAGAAGGGGCCAGTGTTAGGAAAGGCACAGAGATTCAAAGGGGCTGTGTTTGGTGGTGGTGAGTGACCCCGTACAGTGCAGAGAGTGGGATGGCAGGAGGGATGTTCATTCAGTTATTCACTCCATAACTGTGCATTGAGCCACTATGGTGTGTGGGGCACAGTGCTATAATGGGAACAAAATAAACACAGTCCCTTTCTTTTTGGACACTATGGTCTAGTCCTGGAAGACAAGATCTTAAGTAAACTCCAAATAAATGTGATTACCAACGGTGTGATGGATGGACAAAAGGTGCCTGGTTCCAGGGCAGCCTGTATCTGCAGTGACAGTGGGCTTGGCTTATGCGTGTCAGGGAAAGCTTCCTGTGGAGTGCAGTGGAGTGGTTGCTGGAGAATGAGCCAGAGTTCGCTCAGACAAGAGGAGGAGAAGCGTGAACAGGCAAGGTAACAACCTGAGCTAAGATGCTGTAGTGGTTTCAGGAACCAGTCGCGGAACACAGAGGGAGGGAAGGAGAGTGGGAGAGGAAGCCAGTGCAGGGAGTTGTAGATGCTTGATCTTTGTTACAGGAACAATGGAGAGTCATCAGTGGCATTTATTAGCAGCACAACATGATCTACACCTATCTTGGAAAGAAAATGTGAAATCATAGCAGCAGTAGCAATTGTAATATTTGTGATGAGAATAGCGATAAATAACATTTACCAGGTACTCGCTACAAGCTTTCTCTCTTCAGTCTCACAACAACCAAAAAGGTATAGGTTCTGGTATCACTCCTGTTTTATAAGTAAAGAAATAGGGCCCCAGAGAGGGCAGGTAACTAGCCTGAGGCTGCTCAGGAAAGACTGGAGCTTGGGGGAGCTAGAAGCTGGGTTTCCAGGCAGTTTAGCTCCAGAGCCCAAGCCCTTAGCCTCCACCAGAGTGCTTTGATTCAGGATATGTCCGTTATTCCACATTAAGGGGTTGGGATCTTGGCTCTGGGCAGCCAGCAGATATTTAAATCTGGTAAACAGTATTCTGGGAAGGTGCTAAGGAGGGCTTTATATTGATTTTAATCTGCAATTTGCAAAGAGACCTGCAATTCTCCTTCTTTGACCTTTGCAAGAGTCATAACCATGGGAAAGTCTGAGAGATGACAGAGTTGAGATTGCAGGTGGTCCTGATGATGCAGAGCTAAAGCCAAGCAGAAGAAAGGCAACGAGGATAATTACCAGGTCCCACAGGTTACTAGCAATGTGGAAACGGAACATGTAGTAGCTGCAGTGGGCAGAAATCCTGTGTAATCTTTCAGTGTATTTTGGAGAAAAAAAACATCTAGAACAAAAGGGCCAAGCCTGTGTTAATGAGCACATGTAGCTCCTGAGAATTGCTGGTTCCCAGCCTTATAGGTCAGGCCCTACCAAGGCCTGTCTGGGGGTTAAGTTTGAGGGAGATCATAATATTCTGGGACACACTTGGTGGGGATACCGGGAAGGGAGCAAAACTAGAAGTGAAGAGGAAGAGTGAAACTGGGAGGAGGGCCTTTATCCTTGAGAGTAGGTGGCTGAGGCTGCACAGTGGCCCCTTCACATATTTGGAGGCCGAGATCCATTATTTCTGCAGGAATGGTACCAGTAGTGGGGGTGGGATCTGCAGGACAGTAAATGGGAACTTAAATTAAGTTGTGTTTATGGCTCTGCCTCATGTTGGAGAAAAGGGCAGCCTCTTGAGGCTGTTACTGCGTTCTCTGGAGTTAATGAACAAAGCCACTGGCCACCGCTCTGAAACTTGTAGAACAGACTCTTGCACTGGCCTGCTTTTGAGCTGACTTCCAGCTCTAAAATATTCTTTCTGATCCTATTTGGTTTTACTAGTGAGGAGACGGTTTTTAAATTTATTTTTTAAAACACATAAAATTTGCCAGCCAGGTACAGTGTCTCAGGCCTGTAATCCCAGTGCTCTGGGAGGCGAAGGTAGGAGGATCACTTGAGCCCAGGAGTTCAAGGCAAGCCTGGGTAATATAGCAGGAGCCTATCTTCACAAAAAAAAAAAAATTTAAAAATTAGCCGGGTGTGGTGGCACATGCCTGTGGTGCTAGCTATTCAGGAGGCTGGGGCAGGAGGATCCCTTGAACCCAGGGATTCAAGGTTATAGTGAGCTATCGGCCTGGGTGATAGAGTAAGATTCTGTCTCTCTAAAAAAATTGAGTTCAGGTGTCCAATGGTGATTTTTAGTAATTGACCTAGTGAGGCAATCATCACTATAATTCAGTTAGGTGTTTTTATTCCTTCAATAAGATCCCTCATGCCCATTATGGCTAATCCTTGCTGCTGCCCTCAGCGCCAGGCAACTGCTAATCTACTACTTTCTGTATCTCTCTACAAGTCTTTTGCTGGACATTTCATGTAAATTGATTCATGCATTATGTGTATTCTTGTGTCTGGAGTCTTTCACTTAGCATGCTTTTGAAGTTCATTCATGACACAGCCAGGAGTTTGTTCCTTTTTATTGGCAAATAACTTCCCTGGCTGGGTGCAGTGGCTCATGCCTTTAATCCTGGCACTTGGGGAGGCTGAGGTAGGAAGATTGCTTGAACTCAAGAGTTCATGACCAGCCTGGGCAACATAGTGAGACCTCATCTCTACAAAAACTAATTTAAAAAAGTTAGCCAGGTGTAGTGGTGCACATCTGTAGTGCCAGTTACTCAGGAGGTTGAGAAGGGAAGGATCGCTTGAGCTCAGGAGTTTGAGGTTTTGAGGTTACAGTGAGCTATGATCATGCCACTGCCCTGCATCCTGGGTGACAGAGCAAGATAGCAAAAAGCCAAATCGCTTTTTATTTTATGGACATAGCATATTTTGTCTATTTGTTCACCCATTGATGGACATTTATGTTATGTCCAGAATTTGGCTTTTCAAATAAAGCTACTATGAACATTCATATGCAAGTCTGTATGGACATAAGTTTTCACTTTTGAGGAGTAGAAATCTAGGAGCAGAATTGTTAGGTGATATGATAGTTTTATGTTGAGCTTTTTGAGAAACTGAGGGAGTGGGTTTGGAAGGAACACAAAAGAAGAGACCATAAGTATTGACTTGGTGGCCTTGTCTTTGTAATCCGCCAGGTAATCCTCACAGCCAGAACATCAGCAGCAAGCTCACCCATGACACTGTGGAGCAGGTGCGCTACAGGTAAGCATCAGGGACACCTGCCTGACTGGGCATACCTAGGCAGACAGTCTTCCTTCCTAGGACTTGCCTGCATCCCACAAAGATTCTGAATTGGCTTCAGGAGGCTCACAGCAGGCTAAAAGGCAGTGCACGCATGATGACAAGCATCAGGGTCAGAGCTCAGGAAGGCAGAGGGGAGTAGGTACACTGTGGGGCAGACGAGACGCACAGGTGGGTGGCTGTGAGGTGCACACAGCTCTTCTCTGTGGCTCCAGAGACACTGCAGTGCAGAATGACAGGGAGTGACCCAGGAGCCTAGGTCTTGTTTTCAGAGAGAAGAAAAGTACTCTTTCTCTGGTTTTCCTTTTCATAAGAAGTTTTATTAGACATCTTGTTTTCTTCCTTTTTTCCTTTTTTTTTTTTTTTTTTTTTTACTAGTATTTGTGTGTTAAATAGCTCTCTATACTTTCTATACATAATAGTAACTGGCAAATAATTTCCAGGTGGTACTTAAAATTATTAACACAATTTCAAATCAACACAATTTCAAGTTATTTCAAATTTGAAAGTGATACTGTTTTGCTATTAGGATTGCCAAAATTAAAAACAATGTAAACAGATTGATTACTACTTAAACCTTGTTACGTTAGAGCTGGGTAGAAAGCACCAAGGACAGAGGGTATTATCAACTCTGATTAAGTTTGTTGTGGCTTTTTGTCATATGTAATTGGAGATATCCAGTGATATTTGGGAGTTAAGGGGATTTTGCCAACTGGAACTCATTCCCATGGCTTCCATTGCGCCTGCCCTAATTTCACAGCTGTGGCAAAGCCTATCTGGAGTTTCTTCTAGCCATTAAAGTAGAGATGTCATAGTTAATAGACATAAAACAACCTGCAAACATTCAGCTCTGGGGCTGAGATCCGGGGGTTGCGGGGATGCTGTGCTTCTTCCAGAATCCTGGCGCACTTCCACACCACCGCAGAGGACTACAGTGTGATCTTCACTGCCGGGAGCACGGCTGCTCTTAAACTGGTGGCAGAGGCCTTTCCGTGGGTGCCCCAGGGACCAGAGAGCAGTGGGAGTCGGTTCTGCTACCTCACCGACAGCCACACTTCCGTAGTGGGCATGAGGAACGTGACCATGGCCATGAATGTCATGTCCACCCCGGTCAGGCCAGAGGACCTGTGGTCTGCAAAGGAACATCGTGCTTCAGCCAACGACCCAGACTGCAAGTTGCCTCATCTCTTCTGCTATCCTGCTCAGAGTAACTTTTCTGGAGCCAGATACCCTCTGTCCTGGATAGAAGAGGTCAAGTCTGGGTGGTTGTGCCCTGTGAACACACTTGGGAAGTGGTTTGTGCTGCTTGATGCAGCCTCCTACGTGAGCACCTCACCTTTGGATCTGTCAGCTCACCAGGCCGACTTTGTCCCCATCTCCTTCTATAAGATCTTTGGGTTCCCTACGGGCCTGGGGGCTCTGCTGGTCCATAATCGTGTGGCTCCTCTACTGAGGAAGACCTACTTTGGAGGAGGCACGGCCTCTGCCTACCTAGCGGGAGAAGACTTCTACATCCCGAGGCCGTCGGTGGCTCAAAGGTAATCTTGCCACAGGGGAGGGACCAGAGGAGTGAGCAAGGCAGAGGCTGGCTGGTTTCCCCTGGAGGATTATGCAAGGGGTGGTCTGGCTTTGGGGGTCAGGAGAATTCAGGTTGCTGGCAGGCACAGTCTGATGGCAGGGCTCACATCTGGGAGGCAAAGGTTGGCTGGAGGTGACACAGGTGGTTCAGTGAACTCTGCTCCTGTTTGAGGGCTTCCCCAAGGCTGTGAGAGGACTGGGGCCTGCAGATAAGAACTGCCTACAGGAGAGGTGAGAGGCCCTCATGGGATAAGGAGGGGGAGCTACCAGGTCTTTGCCCTCAGCACTGACAAGAAGTTGCAGCAGTTGAAACAATAGCTTTAAAAGGTGGCACCGTTTGGAGCAGGTCTGCCCACACATTGACGGTACAGCTGGTTCTCCAGCAGCTAGGATCAGCTCAGCCCGGCACTTAGCAGGAAGACTCAGGTAAAGAAGAGGCACCCAGACTTGTGGCAGTGTTAGCAGCAGCCTCTGTGAGCCCCACTGTGAATGAGTTATGGAGTGGGGAGTCTGGGTACAGGCTATCACTTGCCCTCAAATGCCAGAGGCCTCTGCCTGGGTGGTTGGCATATGCCTCTTCCCCAGGCTGCAAGGGCAGATGGTGTGGGTTATGCCCAGGAATCTTTCAGATGGTGGTGGCTGAGACCTGTAAGGTTAAGTGTGTCAAGGCTGAAAATGGTGGCTGACCCAGGGTTCTGCTGGGTCAACAGTAGGGACACAGGTTTGGGTAGGCAACTAATCACCTACAGGGCCAGAGAAGGCCTCAGGCCTAGATAGGAAGGGCTTTAGATCCCCCACAGACCCCACACAGACTCAAGGGTCCTGCACATAGGGCCATGGCCTTGACAGTAGAGTCAACGTTAGCTGTGTAGGCCTGCGGCTGGACCTCTGGGGAGTGAGTTCCCACTCCTCCACAGCACAGCAGTGAGGGGACGTGTAACTTGTTTTCTGTACCTTATGTTTTTTCTGTAAAGTAGAAATGATAATATTGTTCTTTTAAAGCTAACATACGTGATGCATCAGAATGGTGGGGATCAAGGTTAGGAGGCTATTTGATTGTCTCTTTTATTTAGGACTTGTCCATAGTTGAAGGGCTTCTAAGACAGGAATGCGCATGTAAAACCTTTTGACTCCAAGTGTGATAATTTACCATGTAGTAGAACCAAGTGAGAAAAGAATGCCAGGCATAACATAATGTAAGTTACAGGCAGAACAAAATGATGCCTCAAATTTAATTTGGCCACTAAGGGCACCTGAAGGCCAAGAGAAGTGGGGCAGCTCACTGGGGGCCAGGGCATGGTTGGGCTGGGGGGATCAGACCTCTTTCCTTTGATTCAGGTAGATGTCTTTACAACAGATGACACACCAATATTCTTAGAAAGCTGAATATACTTATTTACCATTATAAGCCAGGTTTTTTTCCTTAGAAACTTAGGACCAGAACTCAAGAGATTTAATACTCAACCTAAAGTTTTTATTGAATGGGCACCTTGACTGTGTTCTTAACTTTATGTATTTTATAACTCAGTGAAATACATTCCTTGATAGAAACAAAAAACTCCTATTTTATTCTAAGAAAGAATTTATTAAGTATTTGATCAATACATAATTACCAATGAATTAATAACTAGCTAGTTTGAAAAAATTTGTAAAGATGGGGTCTTGCTATGTCGCATAGGCAGATGGTTTCAAATTCCTGGCCTCAAGTGATCCTCCCACCTGGGCCTCCCAAAGTGTTGGGATAATGGGCATGAGTCACTACACCTGGCCACCATAGGAAATTTAAAGCAGTCCAAGAAAAATGAGAGTGGGTCAGGGCCAGAGGCAGCCAGACAGGTCTTGGTGTACAAAACCCCTTCTCCTGGAGGGCAATGTTTTATAAGATAGCGGAGGGAAGGTATTAATAGATTACAGCTGTATCAGTCCAATTTCACACTGCTCTAAAGATAACTACCCAAGACTGGGTAATGTATAAACAAAGGAGGTTTAACCGGCTCACAGTTCTGCATGGCTGGAGAGGCCTCGGGAAACTTACAATCATGGTGGAAGGGGAAGCAGGCACCTTCTTCACAAGACAGCAAGAGAGACAGAGAAGAGCCCAGGGGAACTTCCATTTATAAAACCATCAGATCTCATAAGAACTCCCTCACTATCATGAAATGAGAACAGCATGAGGGAAACCACTGCCGTGATCCAATCACCTCCTACGAAGTCCATCCCTCAATACCTGGGGATTACAATTAGAGATGAGACTTGGGTGAGGACACAAAGCCAAACCATATGAACAGCTAAGCCTAAAATCTAAATCACATTATATACCACAAAATGCACATGGATTGCGTTGGCCACAGCTTGACCTGTTCTCCTCACCCCGTGGTTATAGGTTTGAAGATGGCACTATCTCATTCCTTGATGTGATCGCACTAAAACATGGATTTGACACCCTAGAGCGCCTCACAGGTCAGTGGATGTTTCTAACCCTGTAAAATTTCCTCCTGTTGTTGTGTCCTTGAGGGAGCCCTGGACTGAGTGTGATTCAGATGAGGGAGACAGAGTCTGTGGACATGACTGGCACTCCATGCAGCTATATTTGATTCCAAGTAACTTCAAAACTACTTCAGAGAGCAAGAGAATGAGGTGGGGCTTTTTGGGTTGTTTTTTGTTTTGTCAGCTAAAATAACATTTTAACAGGTAGAAGACATTCCAAATCAGGAGACTGGTAGCTTCACAGAATGGAAGAGCCTCCCTGGGTCCTGGGAATGGTTATAGATTCTGAGGCCTTTACCTGCTCCTGCCTTTCTGGGTCCTCCCCGGTGCCCCGTGGGGGAACTCTCCCTATGAATGAGCTGATGCTCAGGGAGGTTAAACACCTTGTAGGCCAGGGAGTTGGAAACCAGGAGGGCTAGGATTTAACCCAGGTCATACTGATGCCTAACCATGTGTTCCCAACCAATAGTCTTCACGTGAGGCATGCTTTCTTTCCTGGCAAGTGCTCTTTTATCACAGGAAGGGGATCCTTCAGTTCCTTAGCCTTAGTTCAACATTAGGGGCAGACAAGGTGAGTGGGAATGATCTGGGACAAAGGGAGGAGTCAATAAAGACAGGCACTGAGAAGTGAGCACTTTCCAAGGGAAGATATTAACGGGGCCCCCAAACTGCAAGCGACAGGGTCTAACGGGGCCGGGCACCTCTGAATACAAAGACTGACTGTACCAGTCCACAAGATGGCAAGCCCTGATATTTTTCCTACATAATTGATCCTTTTTAAAAAAAATAATAATTGTGGTAAAATATATGTGACATAAAATTTACCATTTTAACTATTTTTAAATGTACAACTCAGTGATGGTAAGTACATTCGCAATATCGTGCCACCATCAACACTGTCTATTTCCAGAACTTTTTTTTTTTTTTAATAAAAGAAAGAAAGAGGAAGAGAAAGGGGGAGAGAGAACAGGAGTCTTGTTCTATTGCCCAGGTTGGAATGCAATCTAAAAATAGGTATTAAAGACCTCTTTTATGCCAATAATTGTGCTTAACAATGGAGACAGGAAAGAATAAGGGACGAAAATAAAAAACAGCCAACCAATATTTCATTTGAATCTGTGAAATGCTATGCAATTGCTGAAGAGTGATTTACTTCCAATTACGTGGTCACTTTTAGAATAAGTATAATATGATACTGAGAAAAATGTATGTTTTGTGCACTTGGGGTGGAGAATTCTATAAATATTTATTGAGTTTACTTGTTCCAGGTCTGAATTCAAGTCATAAATGTCCTTGTTAATTTTCTGTCTCGTTGATCTGTCTAATGTTAACAATGTGGTGTTAAAGTCTCCCGCTGTTATTGTGCGGGAGTCTAAGTCTCTTTATAAGTCATTAAGAACGTTTCTTATGTATCTGGGTGCTCCTGTACTGGGTCCATGTATATTTATGATCATTAGCTCTTCTTGTTACATTGATCCTTTTACCATTATATAATGTCCTTCTTTGTTTCTTTTAGTCTTTATTACTATTAAAGTCTGTTTTGTCAGAGATGAAAACTACAACTCCTGTTTTTTTTTTCCCTCTCCATTTGATTGGTGAATCTTCCTCCATCCCTTTGTTTTGAGTCTTTGTGTGTCCTTGCATGTGAAATAGATCTGGATACAGCGTACCAATGGGTTTTGACTT